>UNSF01000126.1:0-240703 GCA_900538255.1 Ulva mutabilis
CTTATTAACAAAGAGCTGACCACCGTCTGCCCCTGCACCGGGAGTCACCGCCTGAGGACACGGTTGCAGGCAAGTATCACGACAGGCACTCGTCTGAAGATCAGGAGGAGGACACGCATGCAAAGGCGACGCACCTAGGCTCACGAGCACTGCAAACTCGTCAGCTTCTATAGACGTCTCGTCGAATTTGTTCCCACACCGGGCGTTCAGCTCGCGGCCGGCGGGCGAGTTCCAAAAGGACTCTGGATCCTCGAAAGCCTCCTTGCGGTGACTCAAGATGGCTGGCAGCATATCTGGCTTGCAGACGAGGTCCACAAAGGTGCCCTCATTCCCGAAGTAAAATGCGCTACGCTTGGGGGAGACATGACCTCCCGGGCCACGCTTGAATCGGGGTTGTTGCAACCCGGCCGCTGGCAGACCTCATCCGCATGGACCGCGTGTGAGTCACCCGGGATGTCCGGGAAGAGTTCCCAACAAGCGTCACAGATGTGCCGCTCACAGTCGTGGCTATTTTCGACAGCGAGTGCACAGCAGAGCATGTGGTTACGGATTTGGGGAACAGGTTTCCTCTGGTAACAGCAGGAAATGCACCATCTGGCAGAATGAGTTCATGGCCGAATTCCGTGATACGAAGCTCTGATTGCCAGCCTTGCCAGCCACACAACAACTCACGTACCTTGACCGAATGCCCGGCCCACAATGGAATGTGCCAGGCGGGAAGTTGAGATAGGCACCGGTGTCTCGCCTGGGGCGCCTTCACGGGCTCCTCCTCCCTCCTCCTCCTCCTCAGCACATGGTCGTTTGGTTGTTCATCATCTGGCTCCAGGGCGTCATGCCATTCCTCCCCATCTTCGTCGCCGAGTTGATCAAGCCCATCGTACTGGGGGTCTACTCGACGGGAAGCGCAGCCGCAGCGATGAGGTGTACCTGCAATTTATTGCTGGATTGCATATGTTGAAGGAGCGGTATGCGCGCTGACACCATCATGCGATATACACATGGCACAGTGACAGGGCAGTATCAGCTTACCGGTGCCTGTGGGATTGCGGGGTCTCCGACCGGGACGAGGTAATCGTGTGGATCTGATTCCGGTGGAGGGGGGGTACTGGTGGAGGGAGGGGTGCTGGTGGTGGTGGCAGGGGTGCTGGTGGAGCGAGGGGTGATGGTGGAGGCGGGGATCTTGGGGCATGGATCCCCCGATATCTCGCGGGTCTTGTGTAGTGCCCGAGAGCTCTCTTGCTCCAATGCCGTCCAGGATCGCATCAGCACTTGCCTCGCGAGGAAAGCGCAAGCCATCATCAACTACCGCACAGTGATTGAGCAGAGGCGAATCAACGGACCGTGCAGCAGCTGATCTCCACGCCGCAGCCCGCTTAGGACAAGCAGTGACTCTAAAATGGCGCTCCGCATGAGCGACATTATTGAAAAAACCTAGACAGTGATCACACTTGAACAAAGACCTAGAGTCTTTGGTTTCCGTAGGCACACGGCGCATCCCATACTGGGCGAAGTGATCATCGATCTCTTGAGCCCTGCGACGGACCTTCTTATTGGGCTCGCCTGCCATCGTGTCACGACTGGTGGGATGAAGTTAAAGCCTATATAAAGGTTGATGACGGGTCCGCGCAAGCTATGTCGGAGCGCATCCGGAAAGCCACCGGGCAGCAGAGCGTCACGCACTGCACACTTCCTGTAGACACACCCCGACTTGACGGGGGTGGTCGAAACGACACCCTCTGCCCACACCCGCGTGTGAACGCTTCCTTTGAGGGTGAAGCATGTACAGTCTTCTACGCCCAGTCTTCTATCATGCCTATTGATATATCTCGCATAACTAAGTTTTGTTCGACTCGTTTTTGCCAGGGTCTACCGTCGTCGCCACAGGAGTACGTTGTGCAAGATGGGCCAGCCGACGGACGAGACCACGATCATGCTGCAGTACGATATCGTCTACTATCAAATTGCGTATTGTGTGAATGCTGCTGCCCTTATTATACGACTGGGCCCCAACAGCCGGCCGCGGTAACGCCAAGTAACAACTGCACGGCTTGTCAACTAGCCGGCGCTTGTTGCAGTGCCGGCGATGCTCCACCGTTTGAATGGAAGTCTGCTTATTCTAACACACCATGGGGGAGGGCTGTGGCAGACACTATCTTTTCGGCGTGTGGTGCGAAGCGGCCCTTCAGCAGCGCGACGCTGCGGGTGACAAGCAGGCCTAATCCCACATATTACATCGAATTACAGTATGCTGACTTCAATTCGCTTATGGATGTCGCTATGTCAACTGCCGCAGCGGCTGTGGGGAAGCAGGCGGTATGGTTACCGCCCTTCACCTGCACGCTGGCCCAGGAGCAATCCCCGGTGCTCACTGCCACCGCAACCGCTGTTTCTAAGGACACAGTGCGTATGATATCAACCGTGAGTGGGCGGAAGGCGTCTGTGTCGCCATGGGTTACGTGGAAGCCACGATTCCTGCGGTCGACCGACAAGATACAGAGCATCTTGAAGGACATCCCAGAAGGTATGAAGGCGTCGCTGGATCGCTGTAATGATGCGAAGATTGTAAAAGACCTCTTCGTGAAGTTCGTGAGGGCAAGCAAGCCAGGGGCCATCATGCTACAGTCGGTTGTTGAGGCGTTCGACATGTTGGCTGAGACGGTGCGCTTGCCCTCCTCCCGCACGTACGCTGCAACGAACCGACAATCACCGTGCTGTCTATGTTCCTAAACGTGCACGCCGCACGTCCAGCTGATACAGCCGTTTTCTTGCCACCGAATCCCATCCGGACATTGCGTCAGTATCTCGATCGGCCGGATGAAGTGACTACCACAGCTCGGTTTTGCTGATGCAGTGGTCGATGTACTTTTTCCAGCGCACTGGTCTCGCAGATGTGGAGTGGTATTAACATCGAGCACGGGGGCTAGCGGTCCAGGTCATTCTGTTCTGCCATGCATCCCATTCGGCTCTTGCATTGCCATGCCACGATCGTCGTTTCAGATGGTAGGCACGACAGCGGCTGTGTGTGGTGCAGCTTCATGTGTCACAGGTGAGCCTGGTGGCGTCCGGCGGGTCGTGGTCGATTGGGTACAATCGACCATCGTGGCGTCCGGGGTGTCTTGGTCGATTGTAGCCGTGCAGGGCCCACATAATGTGTTCGTGCTTGATGCGAGTCACCATAGATGCATTGCCCCAGAACATGGTGTGCATGTTCCGCAGGACCACAAAGACTTCTTTGCCGGCTCCACCATGTCAGCCGCTGAACAGCAGGGTGCAAGGAACGCCATCGAGCTCTGCCGGAATCTATCCAAAGCCTGGACGAGCATGTGGAAGGTAGCTGCAAAGGAGCATGGTATTACGTACGCGCCGTCTATCTCACCTGTCGTGCGGGGCAACTGTTCGGAGCCATGCTTGTATTGATTATGGGTCCGACGCAGGTATGCTGATGTGCGCAAACGTGCATCAAGTGTTAACAGCGCCATAGATAAGGAGTACGGTATCAGCACTGGGCAAGAGATGCCTCCTACCCGCCTCGAAGCTAAGCTGTTGAGGGCCTTCACTACAAAGTTGGTATGCTGCCCGTGCAGTGTGCTACGATTGGCTGGTACTTGGGGTATGCGTGTAGAGTGTCAAAGCGTGTACAATGGACGTTGCTGAATCTGATTACCTATGCAAGCCGCAGTAAGCCGTAGCGATGTCCTGCTTGCTGCTTTGCGCGGCTCTGTGCCTAGACACGACAATGTATGTGACCTGCAGGTCCCTAATCCAGATGATCCAACTGCAGCCCCCCGCACGTGCGAAGAGTGGGCCATGGATGGGATTTATGCGGTTCCTGCTGACCTGTTGGAAGAGTCAGAACAGAGACCTGTGAAGCGCAAGGCATTGAAGAAGGCGCCGCAAGTGGCAGAACAGACTGCAGCCGAGGCCGCAGAAGATGTGGCTGAGTCACCCGCGAAAGCATCCGAAACGTCACAGGATGTGGATGAGGCTGATCAGGCACGCTTCCATCCATTTGCTAGTATTCGCACGCTGATGTTGCCAATGCACTGAACCTGACAGGTAAGTGGCTGGTAGCAGCCGTCCGTGCGCCTACAGGTTGTATGCATTCAGGTCGAACACCAAATCACTTGTAGCGTTGCCAAACATCAGTGTCCATGTGTAGGGAAAGCCCGTCCGCCGCAAGCTGAATGTTACCGACGATGTGAGTCAGAGCCAAGCTGTGGCAAACAGCCTGTCAGCTCCCGCATGTTCGACAGCCGTACAGGCCTCAATTACCAGGCCCTCAGACCAAGCTGCAGTTTTATCCCAGCCCCAACAGTACGTCCTGACTTACTTTTGTGGCTGCTTTTGATACTCCTCCACCTGTACCCAAGCCTGCCATCCACCACCACCTGCCAGGTCAGACCGGAATACAGCGGACAATATCCAACATCAACAGCACGTTGCTGTACAGGCCACATGGCGCGTGCCTCAAAACTGCAGGACACAGTGACTTGCTTCGGACCTGCAAGCTGACGCGGCCCCCTGTAAACCATCAGGGCCATACGCCGGGATGATGGGCAGAAGCTACTCGCTATCAGGTAAGATTCCCTCGCGCAACATGTACCTTGCCTATCTGTGTGGGATTCTGTGTCTGTGTGATGTGAATCACATTACTGTGGTGTACAAGGTCATGGGAACAGGGTGCAGCTAGTCACAGTCGCCCTCACCACACATTATCTGCAGGAAGAGTTAGCCAACCTTGAACGCGGAGATTGCTGGCAGCGCTGGAAGAGGCTATTAAGTAGGAGTCCTGGAGCCATTGCGGCGCACACAAGGCCTGCAGGCTTGCTTTCAGCGCCAACGGCAGCAGTGTTGACGTCGCAGCATTGGCGTGGCTGTGAACAGCATGTTAGGAGAGCAGATGAGGGTTATGGTCAGCAAGGGGGCCAGGGGCAGGGGGCAGGGGGCAGGGGTAGGGCAGGGGGGGATGGCTAAGGCAAGGGGCATGTGAGAGGCCGTGCAGCGGTCTGCAGCGGTCCTCGTGGCTCCATGGGGGCTATGTGGTCGATTTGGGCACGATCGATCCAAAGTGGCGCCCGGGGTGCTGCGGTCGATTGGGCACGATCGACCATCGTGGCGCCCGGGTGCTGGCGGTCGATTGGGCACGATCGACCATCGGGCGCCCAGGGTGGTGCTGCGGTCGATTGGCACGATCGACCAAAGTGGCGCCCGGGGTGCCTTGGTCGATTGGGCACGATCCGACAAAGTGGCGCCCGGGGTGCTGCGGTCGATTGGGCACGATCGACCAAAGTGGCGCCCGGGGTGCTGCGGTCGATTGGGCACCGATCGACCATCGTGGCGCCCGGGGTGCTGCGGTGGGTTGGGCACGATCGACCATCGTGGCGCCCGGGGTGCTGCGGTCGATTGGGCACGATCGACCAAAGTGGCGCCCGGGTGCTGCGGTCGATTGGGCACGATCGACCAAAGTGGAGCCCGGGGTGCCTTGGTCGATTGGGCACGATCGACGAAAGTGGCGCCCGGGGTGCTGCGGTCGATTGGGCCTCCCAGGCCTTTCTTGCATTTAGGATGTCCCTAAGCTGACCTCGTCCCTAGGACTCCCGTAAGGATTCATACATGACTGACTTAGAGTCCTCAATCGTAGATGTAACAAATCTTCGTGATGCCCTGGTGGACGTCACACTCCATCATCGGGATGTCCCATGACTGTTCCGTGACATCCCTGTTATGCAACCTGTGTCCCCCAAGGATCCTCAGGCCCATCTGGCACAGGTCCCGCAGCTGTCCTTGCTCTGTCCCTCGTCAACTCCACGTCCTCTCGGACAGTCCTCATACCGTCCTCTAGCAGTCGCTCCACGTCCTTTCAGAGTCCCTATGGTGCCCTTCCGGCGTCCTGTAAGGGATGTCCCGAAAGTGCTGGCACCATAGTTATAGTGTGCTTGGCCACGTACGCGTGGGCTGGATGACGATTGGCTGACGTTTCTGGTACCATCTGACAGTTCATATAGTACAGCCCGTCCCGCAGTGTTCCCGTCAGCACCACATCTCATCGAATCACGAACTGTCAGCTGACCTCGATCTGCCTTCCCATGAACCGTTGACGGAGTTCACGTAGCCACCTGACAGCAGATTCATGGTCCATGCTCGGCACGCATAGCACATGCTTCAGCGTCACAGTTGACCCATTTTCCATCTCCAGCAACGCCTTGCCCGCGCATGCCACCACGTGCTCTTCCTTCCCGGCTAGAGTCACAATGTCAACCGGCGTGTCCTCCTTGTCGTGGACCAAGCTCAGGTCACTCACAAAGTTGTTGAGTCGCGCCTGTGTCGAACACTAGCATGTTCGGCCTATCTGCACGGACCGTTACAGTCGCCGCTGCGACTCTTGCATTCTGCCCTGACCGACAGTGCTTTTCCGGGCTGAGAACTCTCTTTGCCACCCTGCCCCCTTCACGTGCTGATCCGGAACCACTTCAGTCCCGACCCGCAGAATGTCATCTTTCTCTTTCTGCATGCCGCCATCTGTGGGCCATCCTTACCACAGTAGTGGCATGGCCCCTGCGTCGGAGCCCGCGCCGCGGCCGCATGCCCTGTTAACTTTCGCTCTGGCAGAAATGTTACGAGATCCTTGAAGGTATCGCAGATGACCTCCAATGACGCTCCACGCCGCACATCCGCGCCCAGTTGTGGCCCAACCACACTTCCCAATGTCGGTCTTATGCCCTTGACAAACTGACTGACAAGAAGAGTTTCCTGACCCTCCATGCCCGCGTCCTCGAAGTCCTCGCGGAGCATCAAGACCTCATCAATGTACTTTTGGACACTCTTATCTCCTTGTCGCAGGTCGTTTGCTTTCTGCAACAGGGAGTGTCTGCGCATGTATTGGTTCCCTTCATGCTCATGATGCAGCGCCTGCCACGCCGCCATCGTTGTTTGCGCGCCCTGAACCGTTCTCAACAACGCTTCTTTCAGACTGAACTTAATGACCGCCCGAGCCTTCCTGTCCTCGGCTTATCCCGGCGTCATCATCCTCAGCTGGCTCCTCGGTCAGCTATCTTTCCCACCCCTTCATGGTGAGGGCTGCCTCCATGTGGGCGAACCACTGACGGAAGTTACCGTCCCGCCCCAACTGCTGGATCCGACCCACGCCACTGCCAAATCCGACATCCCCCATATTGCCACCCAGTTACGGCCTGGCCACGCAAAACAGTTACGTATTGCGTCGGGATTTGTTGCCCAGTTACGGCACAACTACGGAATTTGTCTGCAGCGGGTTCACACTCTCGTGACGGGCCCCATAACCTGTGGCAGAATGTGCACTGTGAGTCTACGATGTTCGCCCGCAGCAACATGCAACGTCACAGCCTGCCATTCAGCCAGTCAAACACAACTGTTACAGCTTCACATATTGTACACTACTTAAGCTGTATGGATCTCACCTGTGGCAGAATGTGCACTGTGAGTCTACGATGTTCGCCCGCAGCAACATGCAACGTCACAGCCTGCACTTCGCACACAGCACAATCAATGTCCTAGGTATCAGTGCCAACTCACAGCAGTATGCAAACAAAGTCCAAGAGACACGTACCTGCCATTCAGCCAGTCAAACACAACGACTGGTGAACTGGCAGTCAGTCCTATATGTGACAGCGAAGTTGCTGATCACCATGCAAATCTATGCATCAACGTCCTACTCCCGCAGTCTCATGCATGCATTGCTGCACTGCACCTGCAGCCACACCAACGACTAGCTTGCACTCAGTTGCCTAAAGCCTAGATCTGCCACAGGGGTCACAGGAAGAACACTCCAGCTCCAGCCGCCCACACGCGGAGAAACCTTGCTGAGACTTGGAATACTCTGTATCATCTACACCTAAACAACAGCATGGGCCCGGGCGGGCGGGATCTTGGCTGAAGCTGCGAAGCACTAGCAACGAACCCACTCTGCGTGGCGAGCTGCTGCTCGCACCAGCCTAAAAACATCCAATCCCTGCTCAGCCTCCGGCCCGCAGCAGAGCTGCAGACCCCTTTAGACACTGAAGGCCAGAGTCCCCCGGTCCACCGTCGCCACTCCCACCATAAGTGCAATTACAATCCACGTAATCCAACGGAGTTGACGGTCGCGGAAACATTGAGGCGATCTGTGCTCCCTTCAACCATGGTGACTGCGCATGCGCATGTTGTGCGCGCTCTTCGTACGGAATCTATGCTGTGAATGAGGTAGAAGGTATAGCGGAGGTGCGCTTGGCGTGTGCGCTTGTGTGAAATTGTCTCGGTGCGCCGCAGATTTTAGATCCTTACGCGGCAACTTGCTAAATTCAGTTGCATGCTTGCTTGGTCTTACACGCTGCGCCCATCGGACGGCCTGTATGCGGCCGGTGGGGGCAGCCCTGCGATTGGGGCTGCCCCCCCTCAGCACGGCACGTACGATACCTAAGGGACCAGTGCACTCGTCGCTTAGGCAGTACAGTACGTCGTACTACTCCGCGCTGCGCCTGCACTGTGAACCGCCCCTGCATGTGCTTGTCAACCCCTGCTTCACTGGGTTTTGCCGCGCGAGATGCATCGAGTGTGGCAGTGTGTTACACTGTGATGGATCAAGGCCTCAGCAAAAAGTGTGGCAGTGCGGAGTCCCGGGCATCCTTCGTATCCCCGTTCTGGTTTTTCTGCTCGGCCACGATTGCATTTTCGGTCTGTCCCGCACAGGGCGGGGTGCTCTGCCCCGGACTCGCATGGTGGCTGCATGTTGGAGCTGGCGTGCAAGTTCTCGGGCACCCATGCGAGGCTGTGTGTTACACTGTGATCGATCTAGGACTCAGCAGGTCTGAGGCAACAGAGCAGGCAACAGGCAAGCCATCACAAGTTCCAAGGCCACCATCTGCAAAAACAAATGCTAAAATGAGCCGCGAGGCTGTGCACAGTGGTGCCCGTGCCAGTGTCAGGAGAACAGTGTTGAGTGCGAGAGTGGGTTCGGCTGTGGCTGCGAGCACACGCTGGCGGACGGTGTGAATGATTGGAGTGCGTGGGTTTGCGGTGGCTGTCGCGGTTGTGATGTGCGCTGGTGTGCGGCTGTGATGGTGCATTGTGACTCTGGAACCTGTGCATGTTGCTGCTTGCTCCTAGCTGCTTGCTGGCTCAATTGCGAGTTTGTTTGTTGTTCCACTCACTGCCACCTGGGCTCTCCAACTTTTGTTGATCTCCGTCTAACACTGGGTGTTTGCCTTGAGAGGTGTAGTTTCCTGTGAGTTTCTGCAAATTCAGTCCGTTGCAGCATCACTAGCAGCACCGAGTAAACCTTGCCTAGGCCTTACCCAGGCTTTATCTGGCCCTGCTATATTGAGTAAGGCATGTGTAAGGCCCACCTGAGGCCCGTGTAAGGCATGCCATGCCTTAGCGGGACCTGATCCAATGCTCAGGCTAGGCATGGGTAAGGTAAAACTCGAATGAGCCTTATGCTACTAGGCTTGAGTCAGGTTTACGTGATAAGGTTGTGCTAAGGCTGTAGTGATGGCACCGGCACTGGTAATGGTTGGATAAGGACCGAGCAAGGCTTGGTTGGTGTGACAGCAGCCTGGCCATTCAGCATAGCCGTGTTTTGTTTCTTGCCCGCTGCTGTGGCATGGCTTTGCAACAGACCATCCGTGCTTCATGATCAAGTGTCGTGAAGACCTTGAAACACGGATGGGCTGCCACGAAGACATCCCACAGCAGCACCTGGGCTTGGCTGGCCCAGAGCCAAGCCCAGCTGCCATAGCTAGACTGAATGTCATGAATGCTTTGAATGTGCTAGCTGTGTATTCCACAGACGGCGGTTGATTCCTGTGGAGAAGTGCTGTGGTCTGCTGATCAGAGTGTCTAGTATGGTGCCTTTATACTGCCAACTGGGTACTGCGGTGGTACTTACTAAATGCCATACGACTACTGCGATTAGTTATAACTGGAGCCTGTTGGCCAGAACCTGTGTGGTTGTCAAGCATGCAGTGACATTTGTGGAGCGCTGCGACTGTCACCTGCACAGCAACGCGATCAGCAACGTCCTGAAGCATAAATGTATATGCACTACAGCAGTCTATCTGAAGCCTGTGATGCGTGTCAGAGCTGCAACGTCGTCAATGCGCCTGTCACGTTGCAAGTTGCGACTGCGAGTCGGCTTGATCAAGCCAGCAAGAACGCAGGCATAGTACATCAGTCCTGGTCAAAACGAATGCTTGATGTACAATTATCGGCAATTGGCTGCTTGATTGGTGGCAGAGTTCGTACCGGCCGCGCGAAGACATGCACAGTTGCACGCAGTTTCAGCGTCCTCGCTTCTCCGACTGAATGCGATCCAAGGACTCACGAACGAACAGTCTGGCTCTAAGACATGCTAGCAAGTAGCTTTATTTGAATACAGACAGGCTTTCGCGTTCAGTGGACGTAGGCTGGCAGCGCGCAACCAGAGCTGTGCAATACGTGTAACGATCGATGTCTATGAAGCAGACCTGTACGACAAAACGTTTCACTGCAAAAGAGAAGTCTGTGTACACAGGAGATACAAAAAGTCCCGCCAGCCAGTACAAATATATAGCTGCCTGTTGGTGAGCCCGTGCGCAGCTGCTTTCAAATGAGATCTCAGTTGCAGCCGTGGCTATGGCCATGCATTATGGACATGTGTATACATGTGTCCACATGTCCCTTGGCCTACAGCACTGCGCACTTTGGCCGATGTTTTGTAGGAGCAAACCCTTGCATTATGAACAAGTTGCAGTCCTGAAGTATTGAAGATTACATGGCACCTTTCTCGCCCTGGGTAAGCCTGCTCGCCCTGGGTAAGCCCTGGGTAAGACTGCGCTTCCACTGGCTCCAGGATCGTACACATGCATGTCCGGGATGTACATATGCATTGTATACATGTGTTACACGGAGATGAACGCAATAGCCCGGCAGCGAGGGCAACAGAAGGAAAGTAGACGGCCAAAACCCCCCGAAAGCAGACACCATCGTATACATGTGTAGGAGGCCTTACAGCTGCAGCATAGGCACCTTATGTTTGAAATTATGGCCGCAGTGGCGGGTCGGCGTGTCCTTACGTCGGACTAACTCCAGTATACTTCTTGCAGCCTTACGTTGACCTTACTTGGCAGCAGCCACGTCCTGCTCTTGTCCTTACCCAATCAGTATGGCCCACTCCATAAGGCACAGACTAGGTGTCCTTATGTGACCCTCGATTGATTCAGTCTACTTCAGAAAGGTTTGAGCTCAGGCCCTAGGCATACATAAGGCATACATGCGGAAACCTTACAGCAAGGCGTGCCTGAGGCTGCAGTAAGGTTCACTCGGTGCTGCTAGTGCATGCCGGGTAGCCATAGCAATGCCGCGTGCCGGGCTTGTACATAACATGTTCTGATCCCAATGGAACGGAAAGCTGCCGAACATTGGTTTAGAACGTTCTCAGGGAATTCTCTCTGTGTGGCTGGTGCCAGGTTCTATGTCAGTCAAAAATCCGCTGTAGGCCCGGCCCGGCCCGTCCACGTCTGATCGTGGGTCAGGCACTGCTGTCTTCATGACTGAGACTCTGTGCTTGCCAAGTGACCTCTGGGCCTGGCCATTATTCGTGTAGCTGCGGCTGCGTGTTTAGTAGGATGAGATGCTGCCATGCATGCATGCCTTGCATGCATGTTGCGCGCATTGCTCACGCCTGTGGGCCATGTGGACACGCCGATCCCGTCATCCGGACTCATGTTGTTTCTCAATCTAGTGATAAAAAAAAAGCAGGTTAAGACAGCTACACCCTCGAGGACTACATTAGGAGCCCTACGCTCGTGATCGCCTTGTACTGCTGGACTGCACACCATCCGTCTGATGAGGCCATTGGCACTGGCCGAAACTAGTCACGGTAGCCTGTGTTAGTTCTGTAACCAGCAGCATCCAGTGTATCTTCTACCTCATTGATGGTACACGTCTGATCGTGTTCGATCGCACCTAGACGAACCAGCCTCACCGCAACTGACCAGTTATATTCCTCGCGATCGAAGACCCCCGACACACTACAAGAACGATCGGCGGCTCCGCTGCGTATGCGGCTGGCGGGCAGGGCGGTGGTGCCTGGCCACAATGTCCCGTCAGACGTGCTATAGGCGGCCGCTGGCCGCCTTGCTGGACCGGGTGCCGCGGCTGCAGCAGCGCAGGCCGGCCCCGCGTCTGGTCGTGCTGGCCCGCCCTGCCTTCCCGCGAGTCACCGTGGGGGGAGTGATGCGGCGCCGCCAGTGCCCTTCGCGCCCCGCCCTGAGGCCCCTGTCGGGCGGCCGGAGGGGGAGGGCTGGTACGCCTTGCACTGTGGGGGGCGTGCGCCCCCGGGCTCTCATGTGCGGGGGGCCCGTGATGGAATGCTCCAGTGGGGCAGGATGGAGTGGGGGTGCTGCTGTTGGGGGGTCGGTGGTGACTGGTTTTGCTGGGGTGGGCAGTAGTGCGGTGGTGGTTGTTGCTGTGTTCGGTTGTGGCGCGGGTGCCGTAGTGGAGGGGTGCGGGAGTGCGCGTGCGTGTGGGTGCGTGGGTGTGGTTGTGTCGGCTGTGTTGCTTTGTTGTGGCGTTTTCGCCTGGGAGAGTGATTGCTTTTTGCTGGTGTCTACTTTCGGGGGTTTTGGCCGTCTACTTTCCTTCTGTTGCCCTCGCTGCCGGGCTATTGCGTTCATCTCCGTGTAACACACTACAAGAACGACTTGCACCCGCTATCTGACCCGACAGAGGCCCGAGGGAGGGGATGTCGGCCAAATGACGTGTTATCTGAAAACGCACAATAGACGCTATAAATGTTCACGTGAATAGCCTGAGTAATGGTTAGTGCGTACGCTTTGACTCGGCCGTGATGCGCACCCTGTGTGTGGCATGGTGCACTCATGAAGTCACGCATGCACAGATCGCGCGGCCATCAAAGCACGCACTTGACACACGCGCACTGCTGCAGAACGCCTCCAGGCTCCACTATTATATTTTCAGACATCCGCTAGGGCATCCCGGGGATCAACGGCGAGATCCATGGTTCAAAGCCATCGGGGCGCCAGTGAGTGCATCCTCTATTTGGTGCGTATTTGCACCATCGCTGACGATTATCTTGCGCTAATGTGTAAATTATACACTTGCGATAGGCAATGTATCGTCGATAGGTTGTATAATGGGTGTGCTGTCAAAGTAGTGCGTCGATGATATCATGAGCTCGGCGAGGGCACCGGTAAGATGAGTGCCTGCCCGGGGAAAACATCGGTATGCGCCTTTAATCCACTGACATGGTCATTTATTGGCGCTCTGGAGGGGTCTGAGTCTCTCATGCTGCCTGCACAAGTGCTTGCGAGCGCACTCTGCCTGTACCTGCTTGTCGTTGGGTATCCCACCGATCAGCCTGAACCCCACCGATCCGCCCGATGCCGATTCGTGTGCGTTAATAACCCAACATACATCGTTGTATTGACAGTTACATCGAGGGGCTCCGATCCAGTGCATCAAGCGAACGTACAACTAGATTCTAGACTCACATGCTACCCAGCAGATGCAAGCCGGCCAGGCGATCACCTGGCACAAACTGCGCACCCGTGAGCCGTGCTACCCTGGACATTGTCTTTCTGATCACAAACACGTTTCCTTTCACTGTCGCCGCACTGAAATCCCGCAAGGAGTTCTCAATCCAGCGAGCCTTTGCTCTCTTGTCGAACGGCCCAACCAACGATACTGCCAGCGTGTTGAGGTACTGCATGGCATGCGACCCTAGTCTGCCATATGTCTCGTGCACAACCGGCACCACCTTGTACGATCCCTGCACACTCTCTTTGTACTTGTTGAGTTTTAACTGTTCGCGTACGGCGGCCGCGTGCCCCTGTGCCCCCGATGCTTTCCCCACCACAGCCACCCCAGATGGGTGGATGAAGCTGACATCTAGTACATACACGTCCACGTCCGGACCATTTGCTAGGATGCCCCCCCTACTGTCGTCCCTGTAGCGTCTGTCCAGGCTGCGCATCACAAGCTCAATTGATGTGGACACCCCTGCCGCTCTTACTCGACGGCGCCAAGCCGTAACGGCAATGTTGTGGCGCAACGTCCAGCAGTCGGCATTGTGTCGACATGTCATGGCATGATCTACGTCGCCGGGCCTCACCCGAGCATTGCAATCACATATCACTTCCCCATCTAACGGCGGCAGGGGGGAAAGTCCGCCCCTGAACCGCATCCCATGCACAAAATCCCCATCATTCAGAGTCAGCATGCGGTTGGTTGGGAGGGAATCCAGGAACAGTGAGGCAACACGACAGGCGCAGCTGCGCATGCGTGCAAGGTCCTTTGCACCACCAGGGGTGCTGCCCAGCTGTTGCAGCAGCGCGTCGTGCCGTGTCTGCGCTACTGCCCTGGTCACTTTTCTGCTCACACCGGGAAGGCCAGTGGCGATGAAGACGTTGTCGAGTCTTCGTTGTATTGATATACGATTGTGCTAATGCTCGCAAATTTCAGCGCATTTGCTCACCCGCCTTGCATCCAGCGGGCGATCGGATTAACCCAGCGGGTGTCAATCGGGAGGCAGGCCATGTCGGTCGCATGTATACAGCGTCGCAAATCACATACAGGCACTGAATCAGCCTGCTTTGACGTCCAGTAATGTAGTTACATGGTGTACTTGTTGTACGCAACTTGTCTGCCGTCGTTTTGACAAGGTCTGATCTAGCTGGCGCCATGGCACCTATGCCTACAGTAGCATGCCTCATCCTATGTACATGCCCGCGCCCGAAGCAGTGCTCAGCGCCAAAAGTAATCAATGCTTCAAATGTCATAGAATCACTTGCCCTCTGCCGCTGCACACGATCCATGTCCTCGTCTTCGTGTCCTACACATCCAGGGCTGGCTCAGCAAGTAAAATACTTTAGTACAAGCACAAGCACTGCACAGAACGAAGCAGCTGGCCAACAATGCTGTACAACACAAAGACAAAAACAACATCCACACATCTGGAGAGGTGCAGCAGCAACACACCAGCGAGCTCACTGGATTGCCACAAGCCGGCTGTGATCATGCTCAAGCTGTGGGCTGCAGTGAACAGGAAAGCCAATGACCTGCACACTAGCGAGCACTGAAAATAAAGCAGCTTGCCAACAGTCCAGCAAAACACGAAGGCACAAATAGCATCCGCACATCTGGAGAGGTGCAGCAGCAGCACACCAGCAAGCTCACTGGATTGCCACAAGCCGGCTGTGATCATGCTGAAGCTGTGGGCTGCACTGAACAGGAAAGCCAGTGACCTGCACACTAGCGAGCACTGAAAACAAAGCAGCTAACCAACGTTTCAACACAACACACAGCCACAGAGAGCATCAACACATCTGGCGAGGTACAGCTCGATCTCGAGAACGCGTTCAACCTGATCGACCGCGAGACCATCATCGCGGAGATTGACGCGTAACTCCCCGCCCTGGCCGCATTCGCACGCATGACGTATGCAGCGCCATCGCCGCTGCTGGCACGCCGGCACGACGGGTCCAACGCGGTTTTGTGGAGTGCATCTGGCGTGAAGCAAGGCCACCCCATCGGCCCCCTCTATTTCGCCATCGCGTTCCGGCCCACGCTATTAGCGGCGCAAGAAGCGGCCTATAACGTGTTAGCTATCGCGTGCCACGATGACCTCACGGTGCAGGGCACGGTCGAGCAAGTGGTCGCCATGGGTCGAGTTGTGCAATCCCGGCACCAGTGCAACAAGCAGAAGACGCTCGTCCACTGCACCGATCCCGCCAAGGCCTCGCACGCAGCCGCCTGCCTAGGCGCCACGGTCGCCACCGAAGGCACGGTCGCATGTGGCGCGCCACTGGGCACCCCTGCCTATGTGGAGGCGTATGTGCGCCGTACATGCAAACGCACCGTCGAGCTCATGCAAAAGCTGGCAGGCCTCCCGCTGGCGGCCCAGACACGGTGGGCTGTCCTCTTCCAGTGCCTGCAACATCGCGAAGCACACCTGCTGCGCACTACCGACTGGGCCCACCTCGAACAGCCGCTCATGGGCGTCGAGAAAGCCAGCATACACGCCATGTGCCGCATCATCGAAACGCAACAGCTGACCGACCTATAGCGTGAGCAGGCCTTGCTCCCTCATAGACATGGCGGCATGGGTCTGCGACACTACACAGCCGACGTTGCTGACGCCGCGCACCTCGCGTCGGCAGCAGTTGCGCACGCGGTGCTCGCGGACGGCATCGACGGCGGCAAGCCGTTCCGCGGCGACGCCGCGGTCCAGCACCAGGCCCGCCTCGCACGCTTGCGGAAGGCATGGCCGGCCGTGCAGGAAATCCCAGACAGCCCGACCCCAGCCGACGCCTGGGCGTCTGATGCTGGCTCGAAGCTGCGCATGACGCAACTCCAGAGCGCGCTCAGCCGGGCGGAGGCCGACGCGCGCTGGACCGCCACGCGCGACCACCTCAAGACCCTGAAGCACGGTCCGAATCCACAATCGGCGGAGACGGCGTGTGCTGATCTCGCTCGCCTCCTCAGCTGCTCTGGCTCGCTGGCCTCGGCGTTCCTCACTGCCTGCCCCGGCCCGGTGACGGGCCTGACCGACCATGAATTCCAGGTGGCTGTGCTGCTGCGGCTGGGTGAGCCGCTGCTACCCGTCCTGGAGTCGGATGAGTCCTGCCCCTGTGGCCGCGTGGCTGCGTCCGGTACGCACAGTGACATATGCGGACAGCTATGGGCAACTTCAGTCCTGAAGCACGACCTCATCACCGTGGATTGGAGGCGGGTGCTCATGCGCGCGTTGCTCGCTTCTTCGCTTGAGCCACACGTCGGCAAGCTCCCCGGAGGCATACGCGTGCTCCCCCTCCGCGGCAGCCGGCAGTCGCCACCAGCCGCGCCGCCGGCGGACTTTACGCGCCCGCCGGCTGCGCCGTCCGCGAGTGCACCGGCCGCGCCGTGTCAGCAAGACCCGCAGCCGTCACCGCCACCGCCGCCGTCACCGCCGCCACCGCCGCCACCGCCGCCGCCGCCGCCGCCGCCGGACCCCCCAGCCGATGCCGCGCCGGTCCAGCCCCCACCCCATCTCTCGCAGGCCCCCCAGGCTTCGGACGTGCCCCACACCCCTCATGGCACCCAAGCCCCGGCTCCGGTCTCCCTTACCCTTACTGCCGCTGCCGCCCCCCCCGCCGCGGCCCATAATAATAATATATTATAAGCGCGACAAATATGGCGCCGTCACAGGTGCCGCCCAGTTCATCCCGTGCGTACATGAGACGTACGGCAGGGTTGGACGGGACGCGTACCGCTTCCTCCAGACGGTCGCGGAGGTTGCCGCGGGACACGGCGCGGTGTCAAAGCGTAATTTCCTGCTCAATGCCATGCGCAACCTGTCCACGACATTGCGCCGCGCGCTGGCGCGCCAAGCCCGCGCGGCCGCGCCCCTCCGTGCTAGACTGGTGGGACGGGCGCTGCTGCCGGGCCTTCCTGTCCCCACAGACGGCCTGCCGGCGTTGACAGGCCATCGCGCATAGGCTTGCGTAGTGGAGGGGTGCGGGAGTGCGCGTGCGTGTGGGTGCGTGGGTGTGGTTGTGTTGGCTGTGTCGGTTCGTTGTGGCTTTTTCGCCTGGGAGAGTGATTGCGTTTTGCTGGTGTCTACTTTCAGGGGTTTTGGCCGTCTACTTTCCTTCTGTTGCTCTCGCTGCCGGGCTACTGCGTTCATCTCCGTGTAACACACGTCTCAATCTTACACTCGCGTGCACGCTTGACGCAGCATCAAACAGGATGTAGGCGCATGCGCAATCCAAAGCATTGCGATTCCCAACATTGGCGGGGCGGACATGCGTCGTGTCACACGAGCAAATGCCAGAACAAACAAACGCCATCGCGAAAGCAGACACGCTCACACCACGCAGTACCACGCAGGCCACGCGCACACCAAACACACAGCCAGCACTCGCCGGGCCCACAAGCGGTCGTCGACGCGACACTAGCAGTCTGCACGGGCGCGACAGCGCACGCTACGGCCATGTGCGAGGCCGCGAGGCCCCGGTCCCAGGAGCCGTAGCCTCCGCCAGCCCGGCAGCCCGAGCGGTGTCCGGGGAGGGGCACAGAGGAGAAACGGCGGACGTGCGCTGCGAGGAGAAAAGAGGGAGGGAGAAAAGAGGGAGGGATCTGGTGCGGGGGGGGGGGGGGGGGGGGGTGGGCTGTAGGGCGAAATGTGTCGTGTACATGCGTCGTGTACATGTACGCAGCGCGCTGCCCAACAGGTGGCGTGGTGCACTCACACTTCGGCTGCGCGGTGGTGGTTGTTGCTGTGTGCGGTTGTGGCGCGGGTGCCGTAGTGGAGGGGTGCGGGAGTGCGCATGCGTGTGGGTGCGTGGGTGTGGTTGTGTCGGCTGTGTCGGTTCGTTGTGGCTTTTTCGCCTGGGAGAGTGATTGCTTTTTGCTGGTGTATACTTTCGGGGGTTTTGGCCGTCTACTTTCCTTCTGTTGCCCTCGCTGCCGGGCTATTGCGTTCATCTCCGTGTAACACTCACACTTCGCCGTTCGCAACGGCCAGGAAGGTTCTGTGTTTGTGGACCGATCATCACGTTCGCTGACGCCCAGCATGGAAAACATTTCTATTGAATAGAGAATAATTCCCGTGCATTGCGCAGCCGGTTCGGGGCACAGGTCTCTGATTCGGCAGCTGCGGGAGATGAAGCGCTGCATATCATACCAGTACAGCCTTTTTGTGCGTTTACCATGGCTACATACGTAGATACGCCATGATATATCTTAACGAATTTGCTGTTGCGTGATTTCCCTGCCAACCGCTTGCCTTGGGCAAAACGCATCAGCTGGTCGCCCGCCTGCCTGTCTGTTTCGTTTGCCGCACAAGTTGGCTGACTTGCAGGAAGCCATTACACAGATGCTAGCCAGCTGTATCAATAGCCTGTTTGTCACAGCAGTCCTGTGCCACACTTTTCCTGCTCAAGGTACCTCTTCACAACCAAGCGACGCCATAGTTAACCGATTAACAGTTGCCAGTATGTTGCCAAACAAGCATTCATAGCACTTGCCCATCGTGTGAATACCGCTTCATCTCTGACGCTGGACCGTAGCTACCCTCCGACGAGCACTGCCCGTCGGGTGTCCATCCTGGCGATTCCGTCGGGCGACGGGGCTGCATCGAAAGGCGACTCCAGCAGGGGTGCCCCGATTACCGCCAAATCGGTTGAAACACATGCGCAAGTATTACGAGTAAATAGTGCGTGCTTTGCTGGCCGCAAAGCCGCGGTTTGTGCCGATCAGCCTCAAAGCAGTCCGCCAGACGTCTGTATGTGACGATACAAGCTGTACGCGGCAGCACAGTCTTCTGGAAGCCTTCAGAAGGTCCTCGAGGAGGCAGAGATGCTTCTCTGACCTTCCGCGCACATGCCTGTGCCGAGGTTGCTGTGTTATGTGGTCACCAACACTGCTACGTGAGCATGCTCGAGAGAGCATGGCTGACGTGAGCATAGACCCTTCTAGAAAGGGGTGTTGGCGTGTGTGGGGATTAGCACATTGCAAATGGGCTAAAGGCAGGAGTCGCACACAGGCCGGAGCACTATATAAGCGCTATGGTGTGCTGGCTGGACCTTAGAGGGTTTACACAGTACAGCTTGACACAACCCAGGTACAATCGGAGTACCGTCACACTGTACGCCAGCCACGTCGGGTGGTATGTCGCGCAACCAGCCAGGCCCGACGCGAGATCGGGTGCAAGTCGTTCTTGTAGTGCGAGATTTCGGCGGGGAAGCCTGCAACTATATTCGTTTGCACGGCTGGCTTGTAATGTATCGTACAGCTACCTGTAGGCACATTGCCTCTTCCGCCGTGTTCAGAGGCGTGTTGCTGCAGAATGCCATGTCAACGTGGCAGGTTGACGCAGCCTGCCTCAATCCAATCCACACGGTCCCTCGCCGCAAGAGGACCTGATTCTCCGATTGATTACACTACCGTATCTCAAGGGATATTGGGTTTGTCCACATGTGGGAAAGACCTACCCGCCGGGCCGTGTACGAAGGTGGTGGATCGCGGGAGATGGTGTGCGTAAGCGTTCGACGCAGCCGCGCGCGGTGACTGTGAGCCTTGTTAGGCATTGATGGCGCAAGCTTGATGGCGCAAGCTTAAGATTCGCTTTTCGCCGATGTTGGGGACGAGAGGTGGCCGCCAGGTCACAACGGTCATACGCGGTGCAGGTGCGGCGATTGAGCACACGAGCAGCGATATGGCATTGCTGCTCTAATGTCCTGTGGACAAACACATTCCATAGTAAAACAGGAAAGCTCGAATTCCCGCTCCAGAGGATTCTATCGAAGGCGTGGCGGAAAGTGTGCATCAGCGTCCTATGGGAAGAACCTGCGAGTGTAGTTCAGAACTGTTCAGGATAATGTTTCCTGTAGCCACTGCATCAGGACATATGTATCACACAAATGTTTCCGCCGCCACTAATCCACATCTGCACAAACATTTAGCGCTCTGTGCATGGCGGGTGATTCCATATATGCGCGTAGACTCGCAGTCATTTGTCAATAGTAGCTGATTTTCCAGGCTGTATGCATGCATACTAGTAGTACATGTGGCCCCAGGTACTTGTTATCACTGATTTCGACTCCAACAGCAGTGGTGTTCAAGATACAGCTGCAGTTTACAATACTAGTCAGAAATGTCAGTGCAATCCTTGTTCACAGTTGAGTTCCTGGCATTCCTGGTGTGCTGCAGCATTGGCCTTTCCCCAGTGTCCTTGACAGGTGAGCCACACGTGCATGCCGTACATGCATAGCTGCATCAAGCTCTGTCTGGCATTGTCATTCATTCGCACCCACCCGCAGATTCTGACGAGCATAC
Source organism: Ulva mutabilis (assembly GCA_900538255.1). NCBI lineage: Eukaryota > Viridiplantae > Chlorophyta > Ulvophyceae > Ulvales > Ulvaceae > Ulva > Ulva mutabilis. The sequence continues at coordinate 20,830 of UNSF01000126.1, forward strand.
ATCTGTAACGTATCTCGACCCGCAGATTCTGTTTGGGATTAGCCTGTATTCGTGCTTTCACCCTGCAAGTAACGAAGCAAGCCCCTGTAGTGCTTCTCTCTCTCTCATTCCACACAGCCGTGCAGAATTTGATTGTTAACATACGCACTGCGCCGCGGTTGTGCAACACGGTGATAGATCTAGGACCCAGCATCGCCGAGGCAACAACGCAGTCATCAAGCAAACACACAACACACCATAACCCCCAAGGCCGCTCTCCGCACGATCTAATGCTAGAATGGACCAGCGCCGGCATGAAAGCAATTGGTGCTTGTTGCTGTAGTCTGCATTCGGGGGTTTTGGCCGTCTACTTTCCTGCTGTTGCCCTCGCTGCCGGGCTATTGCTTTCATCTCCGTGTAACACACAAACGGGGATCGGCCATGGCCCTTCCACCTGCAACTGCTTCATAACATAACAATCGGCGGGGGGCTGCGTACCAGTTGCAGGGCAAGAGCTGATGTGTGTTACACAGTGATAGATTAGGACTCAGCAGTGCGAAGGCAACAGACAGGTGAATTTGTGTACACGAGGTGGCGCCTGTTTGAATGGCATCGCGGGTAGACACCTGTGAGCATGGCAATTCCATGGACATCTATTGATGGTCACATTCTTGGAGCGGGTACCAATCGCATCAGTGTAAGGAACAGATAGTGTGTTGGCTCAAGGCAGCCATCACATAATCGTGCACACCTGTGCCTGACACTCCGCCACATGACGATGTATGTGTTACACTATGATAGATCTAAGACCCAGCAGCGCCGAGGCAACAGAGCAAGCAACATGCGAATAGACAGACCATCACAAGCTTCAAGGCCACTCTCCGCACGAGCAAATGCTAGAACGGACCAGCGATGGCACAAAAGCAAACACACCCAAACATAAAAAATGCTGGAAGCGAGCGCAGCATCGCGCAGACGGATCGTGTGTAGTTCAGCGGTCAACTGCGATCACAAGCGCACGTGTATCTTGTCAACTTTCTTGCATTCATGCATTGAAATGTCTCACGGGACTGCATACCATCACATCACACTGCCTCCCGGAGACAAGAAAGCAAAAGAAACCGGTGCATGGATGTGCAGGAGTTGCCGCGCAACCGGCATGCGTCGCTCCAATCCCACAGCCGGCATTAAACTCGACGCGATTCTCCTTCTCGTACACGGACGCCTGTGCGGACCCCACAGTGTCATGCAGTTGTAGGACAATCCCTGAATATGCACATCGTGCCTGTCCAGGTGCTAGCATGAGACCTCGCTCCCACCTGCAGTGTAGGGGATAGCGTGGTTTGTGGTGAATATACCCTTTGAAACGCCAGTGCTCTGCGCATTTTGGCTTTAGGTGAACTGTTTGAGGCATGGCAGACCACTGAATTTCCGCATCGCCAGCCAGACCGTGCTCGTTAAGGTTCTCAGAGCAACACGTTGCTCTGAGAAATGGTGTGTAAACACACCATACTGGTGGTGCTTTGCGAGGGGCTGTTCTCTGCAATTTATTTGCTGTCCGATGTTACGCAGAGGCTCTGCTCAATCTCAGCAAACCCAAGTTTTGCTGCAGGGTTGGGCGTCGCCGGCTTTGCATGTAGCGCAGGCCCCCCGCCAACTGTCAACCTTGACTTACAAGTTCAGAGCATAGCTATAGCCGGGATCGTCGCAAACCAGGTTGCAGCAGTCCTATCTATTTGCCGTGCAGCAGGCAGTGCTCAAGTTCGCGCAACGGGACAGGCACTTGCTGTGCGTCGTGCCGAGGCACTCATTGTGTCCATGTCTGAAGCTCTGGCAATGCAGTCAACATGTGATGACTGCGCAGCCATCAGAGTTCTGGAAAGATTATCAGCGCAGATGCTGGTCGGGGCTGTCTTTGGATCCTGGGCTGAGGTATGTCTCAGTATGATCTGTCAGGGAATGCAAAGTCCCCTGGTCGCATGTTTACGTTAACATCCCAACGTTGCGATACGACGCAGTTCGTGTCACGAGGATGCTGAAAATTGTACATGTGTGAGGCTGGTGAGTTATGAGTTCAGCGCTGTGGAGCATGTACAAGGATGCAGTGATTGCTACCAACATGCCATGCATTCAGGTTCAGCTTAGCCGACTTGCACTGTACATGTGTTACGTTGCAGCATGCTGGATTCAGCAGCGCAGCCTGTTCTGCCCGGCTGTGTTACACAGAAGCTCATGCCTTTGCTGCTGTGATCCTGAGTTGATTCAAATCACTGGTGTTGGCCATGAATGTTGTGTTAATACTGGTGTCTGCACCTCTGTGACTGCTCACAGCCCCACCCGCGAACAAACATGCCAGCCCCAACATGTCTCTGCCTGCTCAGCCTCTGCCTGCCCAGCATTGTCAAAGAGCGTAGATTCCTGAAGGCTGCAGTGAATTCAAGCATTTGTACAACTGCTATGTGGTACATAGCGAATGAACCTGAGATGAACGCACGGTGGATGCCTAGCGGTGACGCTGAAACACAGATAGATGCGCACAGATATACATCCTTGCCGACAGCGGAAGCGAACAAGATAACCTGGACGAGGTGACAAGCGTAGGGATCACAGAAACCATCGCCGCCGCTTTGCCACAGATCGCGGCTAGCGTAAGATGCCTGGAGTGCACTGGCGTTGGCATCACTCTGTCGGTACGTATATATACTCATCCCAGGTTGTGCACTTTTCTGGCTGCCCAGTTGCTAAGTCACTTCGGACATGTTTGACCTCGAGGACTGCTGTACCAGTTTCACACTTGACTTACAAAAGGAACATTTTATGGCTATACTTATTACAGTATAGCCATAGCCAACCTAGCTGGTACATTGGTACACCTCCAATCAATGCTAATTTGACGCTGATCAGTGCGCAATCATGTATTCCCTCCATGCAGTTGTATACTGCTCAAGTGCACCCTTGCAGTTGGAAGGTTCATCTGCAGACGCAGCTCAATATGCCTGCCCCATTCAGAGCCTGCCGTTGAGCTGGTCGTTCAACGAAGTTCGCGCTGGACTCATAGATGAACCCGGCTGATCAATTGACTCTTTCACAGGCTGATGACATCCTCAGAAGATGCACCCAAGCAGATGTCTCAACGAATATGATTGCTGAGGCTGGTGCCGAGCTGGCTTCTGACCTTTGTCAAGGAAATGCGACACAGCAGAACTCCCAGCTGGAATTGATCGCTCAAGACACAGCATCTGCCTTGGCTGAAGCTGTCGTACAAGCGGACATGTTTTGCAAGATAAGCGATCCAGAGAGTCTCAATTTGATGCCATGTGAGCTGCTGGAGACAGATATCACGTCGTTGGTGAACGGACAGGTGCGGCATCAGCATTTTACGGCTGCGTTTCAGATATCCTAATTCTGCAGATTGCGTATGCAATGCAGTATTGCGTATGCAGCATTGTGTATTGGCATACGTCCGAACGGCTGCACAGAGAGCCCTCCTACAGCATCTGTGTGCCACTGCGTCCAGATGGCCATCCATCTGTGTCGACAGCTGCTTCCAATCACGTGGCAGCAAGTATCCCGGGTGCAAGCATGCATGCCCTTGTGGGCCCGGGGGCATCACTGTGCGTTACACAGTGATAGATCTAGGACTCAGCAGCGCCGAGGCAACAGACCAGGCAACAAGCAAACAGACAGACCGGCCACCGCAAGCACCAAGGTCACGCGCCGCACGAGCAAATGCCAGAACGAACTATCGCCAGCGCGAAAGCAGACACGCACACACCACGCAGTACCACGCAGGCCACGCGCACACCAAACACACAGCCAGCACTCGCCGGGCCCACAAGCGGTCGTCGGCGCGACACTAGCAGTCTGCACGGGCGCGACAGCGCGCGCTACTGCGATGTCCGAGGCCGCGAGGCACCGGTCCCAGGAGCCATAGCCTCAGCCAGCCCGGCAGCCCGAGCGGTGTCCGGGGAGGGGCGCAGAGGAGAAACGGCGGAGGTGCGCTGGGAGGAGGGAAGAGGGAGTGAGGGAAGAGGGAGGGATCGGGTGCGGGGGGGGGGAGGGGGGGGGGGGGGGGGGGGGGGGAGGTGGGGGGCTGCAGGGTGAAATGGGTGGAGGGGGGGGGCTCTCGGGGCGAGATGGGCGGAGGGGGGGGGGGGGGGGGGGGGGCGACGCAAGCCTATGCGCAATGGCCTGTCAGCGCCGGCAGGCCGTCTGTGGGGACAGGAAGGCCCGGCAGCAGCGCCCGTCCGACCAGTCTAGCACGGAGGGGCGCGGCCGCGCGGGCTTGGCGCGCCAGCGCGCGGCACAATGTTGTGGACAGGTCGCGCATGGCATTGAGAAGGCAAGTACGCTTTGACACCGCCCCGTGTCCCGCGGCAACCTCCGCGACCGTCTGGAGGAAGCGGTACGCGTCCCGTCCAACACTGCCGTACGTCTCATGTACGAGCGGGATGAACTGGGCGGCACCTGTGACGGCGCCATATTTGTCGCGCTTTTGCCGTGCGCCCTTCTCGGCGGTCGCGCCAGCCTCACGTGACGCACCACGCACATGTGACCTGGCAAGCGGGTGCATCACCTTCACGTCCAGCAGCGCCATGCGCGTGGTGAGGAATGCCAAGAGGTCGCCGCGCTGCGGAGGCCGCTGCGATCGGGGCAGCGGGGGTGCGGCAGGGGGCGCTGCCTCTCGGTCAGGGGCGGGGGGCGTGTCACGCGTCGGGGCGTGGGCCGCGGCGGGGGGGGCGGTAGCGGCAGCAAGGGTAAGGGAGGCCGGAGCCGGGGCTTGGGTGCCATGAGGGGTGTGGGGCACGTCCGAAGCCTGGGGGGCCTGCGAGAGATGGGGTGGGGGCTGGACCGGCGCGGCATCGGCTGGGGGGTCCGGTGGCGGCGGCGGCGGCGGTGACGGCGGTGGCGGCGGCGGCGGCGGTGGTGGCGGCGGCGGTGGTGGCGGCGGCGGCGGTGGCGGCGGCGGCGGCGGCGGCGGCGGCGGGCCTTGCTGACACGGCGCGGCCGGTGCACTCGCAGACGGCGCAGCCGGCGGGCGCGTAAAGTCCGCCGGCGGCGCGGCTGGTGGCGATTGCCGGCTGCCGCGGAGGGGGAGCACGCGTATGCCCCCGGGGAGCTTGCCAACGTGCGGCTCAAGCGATGAAGCGAGCGACGCGCGCATAAGCACCTGCCTCCAAGCCACGGTGATGAGGTCGTGCTTTAGGACTGAACTTGCCTATAGCTGTCCGCATATAACAATTTTGCGTACCGGACGCAGCTACGCGGCCGCAGGGGCAGGCCTCATCTGACTCCAGGACGGGTAGCAGCGGCTCACCCAGCCGCAGCAGCACAGCCACCTGGAATTCATGGTCGGTCAGGCCCGTCACCGGGCCGGGGCAGGTAGTGAGGAACACCGAGGCCAGCGAGCCAGAGCAGCTGAGGAGGCGAGCGAGACCAGCGCACGCCGTCTCCGCCGATTGAGGATTCGGACCGTGCTTCAGGGTCTCGAGATAGTCGTGCGTGGCGGTTCAGCGCGCGTAGGCCTCCGCCCGGCTGAGCGTGCTCTGGAGCTGCGTCATGCGCAGCTTCGAGCCAGCGTCAGACGCCCAGGCGTTGGCTGGGGTCGGGCTGTCTGAGATTCCCTGCACGGCCGGCCATGCCTTCCGCAAGCGTGCGAGGCGGGCCTGGTGCTGGACCGCGGCGTCGCCGCGGAACGGCTTGCCGCCGTCGGAACCGTCCGCGAGCACCGCGTGCGCAACTGCTGCCGACTCGAGGCGCGCGGCGTCAGCAACGTCGGCTGTGTAGTGTCGCAGACCCATGCCGCCATGTCTATGAGGGAGCAAGGCCTGCTCATGCTGTAGGTCGGTGAGCTGTTGCGTTTCGATGATGCGGCACATGGCGTGTATGCTGGCGTTCTCGACGCCCATGAGCGGCTATTCGAGGTGGACCCAGTCGGTAGTGCGCAGCAGGTGTGCTTCGCGATGTTGCAGGCACTGGAAGAGGACAGCCCACCGTGTCTGGGCCGCCAGCGGGAGGCCTGCCAACTTTTGCATGAGCTCGACGGTGCGTTTGCATCTACGGCGCACATACGCCTCCACATAGGCAGGGGTGCCCAGTGGCGTGCCACATGCGACCATGCCGTCAGTGGCGACCGTGGCGCCTAGGCAGGCGGCTGCGTGCGAGGCCTTGGCGGGATCGGTGCAGTGGATGAGCGTCTTCTGCTTGTTGCACTGGTGACGGGATTGCACAACTCGACCCATGGCGACCACTTGCTCGACCGTGCCCTGCACCGTGAGGTCATCGTGGCACGCGATGGCTAACGTGTCAGGGGCCGCTTCTTGCGCCGCTAATAGCGTAGAGGGGGCCGATGGGGTCGCCTTGCTTCACGCCAGATGCACTCCACAAAACCACGATCGACCCGTCTTGCTGACGTGCCAGCAGCGGCGATGGCGATTCATACGCCATGCGTGCGAATGCGGCCAGGGCGGGGAGTTGCGCGTCAATCTCCGCGATGATGGTCTCGCGGTCAATCAGGTTGAACGCGTTATCGAGATCAAGCTGCACTGTGACCGTCTCCGCATTTGAGAAGTCCGAGGCCAGCGCGTGGCTCGAAATCTCAGGGCCGCCGCGAACACCGACCCCAATCTGGTGCGGGGCAAGCAGGCCCGGCGCTTCTGGGACGCACGCCAGCGCGCAGATACCGGCGAGGCGCATGAATACTTCGCCGATAGCGATCGGGCGAACGCCGCCGTTCGGTTTGGCGATGGCGATCAGGCGGCTGGCGAGCAGCAGGTCGGAGTGTGGGATGGTGCCCGACAGCAGGAGGTTGACGAAGCGGCGCATGGCCTCGCCCGTGCGCTCGTTATACAGCCCGGTGCTGCGGACGTGCTCGTATGTCCACCCCCTGGGGCCGGCCGCTGAGCCCTGTGTCAGGTTTCGCAGGATGGCCTTAAACCGCGCCGCTGAGACTTCCGCTGAGCGGCTGCCGACTGGGGTAGGCTGCGCTGCGCGCTTTGGAGGGGGCGCGGGTGGGTGCAGCGCTTGCAAGCGTGGCAGTGAGTTCTGGTCGATGGGAACGATGGGGCTGCTGTCCAAGCAGCGCGCAGCACGGCCAACATTGCCGTTGCATGCATGTCGGTGCATGCGCCCTGCCATTGCGATGTCCGCCACAACTTCTGTGCGAGTGCGGCCGGGGTCGCTATGTTCAGCGGTGTCAAGCAACATCTGCTCCCTGGTCCGCTTCCGGATCTCGCGCACGCGGGCATTGACTCGCCTGGCGCGCCCCCTGCTTGCGCCAGTGTTGCCGAGGGCCTGGCTGGGCAGCAGGAGTAAGAGCCTGAGCTCTGTCTCTACACTGGGCCGGTGACCGCGCTCGGCCGCATCGGCGGTACGTTCCAGCGCTGTGGCCACAACGTCGGCCCAGCTGGATCTGCATTCGTTCGGCACACCCTGAGGGATCCGCACGTCCGGGTAGGGGGCCTCCAGTGATGGCGGCGCGTCTGAGGCTGGCTTGGGATCCACCTGGGTGTCGCTGACGAGGTCTGCTTCCGTCAGATCGCGCATGTGGGAGTCAACCCGTGGGCCAGCGCTAATGGTGGTGCGGGAGACGTCCGGGAGGACGGCGCGCTGGCTGGGGGGGAGGCGGGGCGCTTGGGAGGGTCGGGGGGGAGTGGCATGGCGGCGAGCCGGCGCTCGGCAAATGGGGGCAGGCGCGTCGGTCGGGGACGTCCCATGGTTGGTCCATGCGTGTGCAGCCACGACTGGCGTAGGTGCTGCGGTAGCTGTCCCGTTGTCACACGCATGGGCCACACGGCGAGGTGAATGCACGACTGCACGTGAGGCCAACGCCTGCGGACGGCCGGGCGCTGCGTGGCTCTGTGCGTTGATCGTGCACCTCGCTATCATGCAGTGTGGCTCTGGGGGACAGTGGTGACAGGACGTCACCTGGGGGTTGTTGGCCACCAGCCAGCCCGCCGTCAAGTCTGTGGTGCTCATCTACCGATGTCAGACAGCACGATTTGGTCAAATCGGTGCGGGCGGGTGGCTGGCTTTGCGGCCGAGGCGCAGTCGAGCCGGCGCCCGCCGCAGCCGCAGGGGTGGGCGTTCGGCACACCAAATCGGAGCCTCCCTGCGGCGGTTGCGAACTGGCTGTGTGTCGTCCCGCCAGGTCATCATTGACGTGTGAGGGCTGGGCCTGCGTCAGTGGCGCCCTCATGTGCGGCAGTGTCCGCTGTCGTGAGCGCGAGCGGCCACGGCCAGTGTTGGTGGGCGTGCACGTGCGGCCGTTGTACCGGGTGCGGGCGGAGTGGGGGCGTGGGAGTCCGCTGGTACGCCGCGACAATTTGCTGCATGCCTGTGGCCCTCCGGATCGTTGTATCTCGAGAAGGGCAGCTTGCATGCCACGCAGTGGTAGCAGCTGTATGTCCGTTGTTGGTCCTCAGTGAACTTGTACTTCGGGTGGCAGCCCCGGCAGTGGGCAAGCAGATTGCCGGCGGCGCGGAAGCGGCGAGGGCACGCGGGGCAAGGCACATGCAGGTCCTCGCTCATTGTCGTGCTATGCTGTGGGAGCGAGGCTGGGGCCTTCGGGCGTGAGTACGCTGCGCTGGCGCGAAGTGGTTGGTGCACGCGCACCCGCAGAAAGTGCGAGGCCTAGGGCCAGGCCCAGGCCCCTTGGCAGAGAGCAAAAATAAGTATGCCTAATGTACAGTGTCTACGCTGCAGCGCTGCGAGGTGAGGAGGTGTGCGGAGCAAAGCCGCTGCGACTGCCGGTACCACTGGTACAAAGCAGGCGCAGGCGTCACAGCGCGCGCCAACTGCCGCAACTCTCGCGAAGCAGCTAATCCAGAAATTAAATTCTACCAGTGCTGTCTGTGTCCGCCTAGCGGATGCCGAGCGCAGCGTGCCGAGCATGCGTACGCTAGCGTAGCATAGGTAGAAAGCTCTCGACCATACAGTCGTATATTGAACTCAATGTGGCATCACGGCATCACTGTGCGTAAACATACATGTACTCAGACACCTGAGCTCTCCAACTGTTGTGGCAGTCGATCTTGTGTTGCATGAGTTCCAGTTTTGCCAGTCTGACTTCTGCTGCATAAGCATCCGGAGAAGATTATATATCGCTGTACAGTCACACATAACTGTTGAAGAACTGTTACGCATGAGTATACTTATGCACTCTAGTTTCACCAGCATATCTCATTCGATTAACAACTTGCTTTTGAGTCTGAAGGCGGTATGCAGGTAGATGTATTCCTTTCTGCGGCTGCAGAAGCACGTTCTTGTGGCTGTGACTTCTTCAGAAGTATTGGGGGCGGTGTGAAGGCCGCTCTCATTGGTGTATGGGAGTCTGCGGTGAAGAACGCCTATGCGGAGACATGCATTGGTGCGCAGAAATTGCATCTTCTTCTGCATATTACAACATCATGGCATGGGTTGTGAGTCATAACTTATAACCCACCAAATGAATGCGACGCGCCAGGACCGAATTTGCTCTGGGCTGGCTGTGTACGTTATAGCAGCTTTGCCATGCAACAGGTGCTATGTACAGTATTTTTCCTTCGGTATACACTGAGACGGAGCTCAGACTCCGTAGCGCTGAGGGAATGCATGTATAGCTTTGCACTGTACACAATATGTATAAAACCCACCTGCCTGTTCATGCATCACACGAAAGCACAATATTTGTGCTGGTAGCATGCCCCGCGTTCAGGGTCCAGACACCGTGTTCAACACTGACTGATTCATCATGTGCAGGTGCGCGCGGTGGAATTCTCAGTCCGCTTGATGTCCGCAATGCAACTGAACCGCGTCTTCTTGGCCAAACGTCGGAGATTTTCTTTCAGATAGCGCGGTTTTGCAATGATGGGGCATCTGTGTGCGGCTCAACGTAGTGAACTTCTGTGCATGGGAACTTCCAACGTGGTGGCACTCTCTTTCATGGCTGTTGATTCTCATGCGCCTCAGCTGATTGCGGCTGTCTGACAAGACGAGTATCTTTACATGCGATTGATTGCAAGGAGCCCTCATGTCCCTGGTATACGATGGTCACCATCTCATGTCGCCAGCATGCTGGGGCAGGTAGATCGCACGCTGCATGGACACAGAATTGATGCCACCGCGGGATCGCCCCGACAACGGCGGGCACTCAGCTGTCCGGACAGTGGGGAACCTGAGAGAGAGAGAGAGAGAGAGAGAGAGAGAGAGGAGAGAGAGAGAGAGAGGAGAGAGAGAGAGAGAGAGAGGAGAGAGAGAGAGAGAGAGAGAGAGAGAGAGAGAGAGAGAGAGAGAGAGAGAGAGAGAGAGAGAGAGAGAGAGAGAGAGAGAGAGAGAGAGAGAGAGAGAGAGAGAGAGAGAGAGAGAGAGAGAGAGAGAGAGAGAGAGAGAGAGAGAGAGAGAGAGAGAGAGAGAGAGAGAGAGAGAGAGAGAGAGAGAGAGAGAGAGAGAGAGAGAGAGAGAGAGAGAGAGAGAGAGAGGGGCCGGTTCTCCACTCCCACCGGTCGGAGAATCTATAGGACAGCAAAGAATATCTAGATGCTCTGTTTGATTGGGGCAGGTTAAGTACGTATACGGTACTTGTGCCGCAGTGGGCCGGTTCTCCACTCCCATCGGTCGGGGAATCTATAGGACAGCAAAGAATATCTAGATGCTCTGTTTGATTGGGGCAGGTTAAGTACGTATACGGTACTTGTGCCGCAGTGGGCCGGTTCTCCACTCCCACCGGTCGGAGAATCTATAGGACAGCAAAGAATATCTAGATGCTCTGTTTGACTGAGGCAGATTAAGTACGTATACGGTACTTGTGCCGCAGTGGGCAGCGATGCGCGCTAGTATCTCCCTTGTGTGAGCACCAATCAGAACTGCGAAGGCAATCAAGTTCAACAACACAGTGCGTTTGTGTATGCACGCTTTTCTTGGATTCGACCAACTGTCTGTCACCCCCATTGAAAAACCAGGAATGTTCTGTCAGGTCTGCTAGGTGTACATGATTGTTCGACTATGTGTGCAGACATTTAGCCCTGCCGTTACGTACATGGTGAATGTAGTGTTGCTGCATAAACAGTTGTCACCCCGCAGCAGGTACTGACGGATGATCCAGCGTATGTGCTAGCTTCAGCGCGTCACACCTCGCTGTGTCTGCACACCGCACGTGCTTCAGAACCAAGACCACGCACCGGTCCTCAATCACAGTCTTTGATGATGCTATCTTGCACGGTGGCTGCCGCGCTCTCCGTCAGCGCCAAGCCCGTCGCAGCACCACTAATCCGGCAGTCATAAACCTGCCCGTGCAGCCCGCATCCATTCAGCCACAAGCGTGTCGCAGCACCCGCTATGAAACAGTATTTAGTGTCAGCGTTGGCCTCCATGCCACGTGAACTGTTCAGTATCCTCACACCAGACGCCCATTCCAGTGATGTGATGGTGACCCCTGTAGCCAGCAGATTCCCCCCTCCGCCTCCCAGGGTCGACCCTATGACCTTACCAGAGAGTATGCAGTCTGCAATGCCCATAGACATGCGCTCACTTGTCTTGCCACAAGTTCCATGTGTGCACAGCCGTCAACGTGCAGTCCTTGACACGCCCGAGTCGCTCAGACGCGGTCCAACGTACAGCCACGGACGATACATGTGCCAATTGTCACGGCAACTCCACACTCCCCACGTGAAAACGCGGAGATCGATACTAGCGACTGGCCGCCCCCCTCAGCAGCAACACGAGCTTCACCCACAACTTCAAACGCCTTCAAACACGCAGCCATGATGCTCTGCCGCCAGGCGTGTGCCGCCAGGCGTGCGCCGCCGCGCGTGTGCCGCCGCGCGCGTGCCGCCGCGCGTGTGCCGCCGCGCGCGTGCCGCCGCGCGTGTGCGCTCAATCTTGATAACGCAGCTGTTGAAGGCAAGAGAGATGGAAACACGTTCTGCATCCGCGGCGTATACAGCCGGGTGCTGGGCTTTCCTGCTGTTGCCCTCGCTGCCGGGCTATTGCGTTCATCTCCGTGTAAACACAGCCGGGTGCTGGGCTGATGCTCGAGGCTCCATGCATGCGCGGAGCGCATCACGCGTCTCACCTGTTTGCACCAGGTCCACGCTGCTGCCGGCGCCGGAAGGGACGCCCGCCGTTCATGTGGCTGCATGACCGCCACCTCGGAGTCAACCATCCGAAGCGCACTGCCCAGCAACACCTCCACGCTGGCACCCGCACCCCGGAAGCGGCAGCGCAGCAGCCGCAGAGACACGCCGCGCAACACACTGATCGCCGACACACCACCCGCGGCGCTGCTGTTGTTGCATGCGGAACTGCATGTCCACCGCAGACACGCGGCTCGCTCCGTTAGCTCTCAGAACAGAACCCGGGCTGCGAAGTATGCAGCTCCGATTCCCAACCCGGGACTCACAAAGCAGCTGTACGAGGCAGCTTCCACTGTGGAGTGTTTCGCGAAAAGCTGACACCCATTTCAGCCACCGTCGTCACATTAGCACCTGGAGTCCATGTCAGCGTCCGGGCCGCACAGCGCACAGCAGCACCGGGGCCGCGCTGCAATTGAGGACGTTCAATCCGGCTTGCACAAATGCTGAGGTCAGCATGCACATCTCTGCCAGGGCGCGCGAGCCACCGAGCCCTAGACGCCCCACCGGGGGCACATCAGACCCGATCGAGATTGGAGCAATGCCAGTCTGTGGGGGACCTGCCCCGCAAGGTCCCCCATGGACATGTCCCGCACGACTGCATATCCGTGCGCAGCGCAAATTACCCTATTGTGGCATGCCTCGAGGCGGCACTGTAGAACCTGTACTTGGCAACCGCGGTCGGCGGCTGACGCTACCATCTGATACCGCCAGCACTCACACCCCTGCAGCATGCATGCTGCCCCGTTCGAATTCTGGACGACGACGCCACGTCATGACCAGAGGTGCGGGGCCGCGCCACCCCCCAACTGCTTGCACCTGATGACGGTGTCAACGCCGTTGACAGCGGCCGCCACTCCTGTGTCGATGATGCGCGATGCATTTACGGCCAACTCCGCGCCCTGCTCGGCGCACAGCGCGGCCCAGACACCCTGGAAGCTGCGGCCGGTCACGAAAGCCGCGCTGCCGGCTACGCAGGCCACGATGTCGTGGATACAGCTGGGCAGGGTGCAGTTGCGCAGGGTGATGGATGCGCCATGGGCAGCATATAGCGAGCGTGAAACAAAGGCGCAGCGGTCAAAAGTACAGCGGCTGACAAAAGCCTGTGCCAGAACATATCAGAGCCCCACCTGCATGTAAGGGCGGATGAATGCTGTGCCGCGCTGTGCCATAACGGGTTCGCTCCGTCCAGCGCATGCGTGGTGGCCACAACGCTCATCAAAAGGTAGGTAGCTTCAATGTGCGGCTCACCAAATGTGTGAGGCGGAAGGCAGGGATCGGTGTCATTCGATTACATTGACCCAAGAGTGCGTAAAAATCAGAGGTGTTGCAGGCAGGAACAGTGACATAGCACCCAGATTGGCGCAGGGCCCAGAATACAGCGCAGTGATTCTAGCTGGCAAGTTGGTCCGAGTGGACTGCAGCTGGTCAGAAGCTGGGTTCACGCATCAAGACACACGTCAAAATTTCATATGATGCGATTTGCAGGCAGAAACTTTAAATGTCGAATATGTCACCTGCCGTGGTGGACAGTGCACAGTTGAATGGGGATCATACCTTCAAAAGTGACCTGCCTGAAGCAGACCCCACAACCAGGGGTCATTGCATTTCTGGGCAGGGGGGCCCTGCTAGACACCACCTCAGAGCCATGTGTCGCAGTCCGGTACACGCGAAACATCGGCGAGAGTCAATGGCCTAGTTGCGAAAGTGGCTCAAGTGTCGTGTGTTGCAGATGGACATCGATCTTTGATGGATGCAGACAGCTGAGCTAGCAGGTCTTCCAGCACAGCCTGCAAACACGGCTGCGGGTTCTTAAAGGGCGGATGGTCATACCTCTAGCGGCCCAGACTTTCACTGTGCCTCGAAAGTGGACTTGGTGATGGTATAGTGTGCAGCATACCATTGTGACAGTGCGCTAGCCAGCACAGCCACAGCTCCGACACCAGAAGCGCACACATCAGTTGCCACATGCACAACATGACATACAATTTTCGTCCACCGGCTCTCTATGTCGACGTATCCTGATTCCACGCCGTGTCAGGCAGCTGCTCATGCACGACGCCCTACATTCAGGCATGTGTCCGGCGTTGCCACCTAGCTGGCTGTGCAGACGTATATTATAATGAGGCCTAATGAGATAAGAAAAGGCAGATGTCTACTAGCTACGCGGTAGAGCTCGTGCCGAAAAAAAACAACCGGCACGATGCTACGCCAACACCACAGGCAACATCGACATTCGCAATATGGCCAGAATACCCACCAATGACCACCTTGGGGCCACCGCGGGAAATGCACCAAACACCAACTTCTGCCAAACAGCTCGAGGCTGATATAATATGAAAGCATGATTAAAATGCTGTTCATTTGTTCTTACAGAATTGAACACCGACGTCTGTGGAGCACGCTGGCGGATTTTGCGACAGACCATGCTCGCGTCTATTCTGCGTTATTCCGCGCCCAACTGGTAGCCTCCATTTTGCGTCAAATGTCACAGCCAGACACATCCAGTTCACAGATGCATGAGACTACATCAGCATCATGGCAAGCACCATGGCGCTCAACACGATTCCTGAGATGTCAAGATACTTGGCAGTGCCGAAGCCAAATGTCAAGGCACGAGACAGCTCCTATGAAACGAATTTAGTTTGTTTAAAACCTATTGCAATTGACTTTGTTTTCTTTTAACATGGGCTCGTCTCAAATTGCTAGCTGTTGTTTGCTTCCGTCGAGCAAGGGACCTCGGGAAGTTGGCCATGGCTATGCACGGATTCGTCGCCAAATGCCTAAGATAGGAGTGAATGCTAGAGTGTACTTAATGTAGATTCAATCGTGGTATTGTTACACTTTCTACTGACTCCTGTTGTACGAGCGTTGTCGCGCAAGAGTGTGACTTCACAACAAGTTTTGACACTGCACCCATTCAGGAAACCTCCCGTAAGATGCACAGGCTACATACTTAGTACTGCATTTTCTTGACGGGCTTCGATGGTCTGGCAGGTGTTAAGCATCCACAGGCAAGAATGCCAGCTCCATGGCTCTAGGAGCACCTCATTCCAACAATACAGACGGACTGCAAACCCGTGGATTGTCTAGCAAAGGTTTTGCTTAATCAAATATGCACTCAATGGAGATTACTGCTTCCTTTGAGGACTCTGAAGAGCATCAGTGGCCGCTGCACACTAAGTCAACATCACAAACTTGGCTTGCGTCGCCCCCCCCCCCCCCCCCCCCCCCCCCCTCCGCCCATCTCGCCCCGCGAGCCCCCCCCCCTCCACCCATTTCGCCCTGCAGCCCCCCTGCACCCGATCCCTCTTCCCTCCCTCCCTCTTCCCTCCTCCCAGCGCACATCCGCCGTTTCTCCTCTGCGCCCCTCCCCGGACACCGCTCGGGCAGCCGGGCTGGCTGAGGCTACGGCTCCTGGGACCGGTGCCTCGCGGCCTCGGACATGGCCGTACCGCGCGCTGTCGCGCCCGTGCAGACTGCTAGTGTCGAGTCGACGATCGCTTGTGGGCCCGGCGAGTGCTGGCTGTGTGTTTGGTGTGCGCGTGGCCTGCGTGGTACTGCGTGGTGTGTACGTGTCTGCTTTCGCGCTGGCGTTAGTTCGTTCTGGCATTTGCTCGTGCGGCGCGTGGCCTTGGTGCTTGCAATGGCCGGTCTGTCTGTTTGCTTGTTGCCCGGTCTGTTGCCTCGGCGCTGCTGAGACCTAGATCTATCACTGTGTAACACAAACTTGGCTGCAAGAGGCAGTCAGATGGGAGAGTGACAACTGTTCCATCTATATTCACGCCACATTGACAGGGAAGTTGTGACTGATGTTGGTGAGTCAAGATCTGGAATTCATCGATTCTACAAGAATACATGCTGGTTGTTAAAGCTGCCATAACTCGAGGACTGCGAGACAACCCATCATAAAATGTACTCAGTCTGCAGCCGGAGCATAGCTATCAATGAGTAAGTCACAGTCCATAGAGCTAAAAGCGATTTGAAGTTTCGCTGTGTACGGTAAGAAAATGTCTGACAAGTTGAGTTGAAGTCAGACACGACTAGAAGCTGGTCAACATACGCAGAGTTGATTGGCTCAGGTCGACGTGGGCGATCCTTTGAAATGCATGGCTTTCCTGCCAGATCCTTCGCCACAGGCCATGCTTGAACACCACAGCAACCGTGTGTGACAGAGTAGAGTTCCAAGGTCTCGCACATAGTCCGACTGAGTCAATACAAGCCCACAGAAGAAGCAGCAACATTATCGCAATACGGGACAAGCAAAACGGCGGTGTTCTCTATACCCACCAGCACTGCTGCCCCAATTGCGGCCGCAGTGCAAATAAGAATGCGAAGTCCTGTGATTTCTCACAAACAGTTTGTTACAGCAAGGCATCATCAAACTTGTTGTAGCAAGGCATCATCAGCACCACGCCCGCTCACTTCTGGAAGCTCAAACACTGACATGGTGCATCTCATTAGTCTTGTCGGCTGAATTCACGACTCTGAGGACAGAAACCAGCTATGAACAGACTGCAAAGTCCTTTACAACGGTGAAAGCGCCCTTGACATCGAATTGATGCATTCCTTTGCAGTTTGCTGATCTGATTAGTAGGTGCTGTCAGCTGTG
The DNA here is from genome assembly GCA_900538255.1 of Ulva mutabilis. Classification (NCBI taxonomy): domain Eukaryota; kingdom Viridiplantae; phylum Chlorophyta; class Ulvophyceae; order Ulvales; family Ulvaceae; genus Ulva; species Ulva mutabilis. The sequence continues at coordinate 37,528 of UNSF01000126.1, forward strand.
GGCATGATGCACACATCGCCTGTGGCGCCAGCAAGACTGTGGTTGAGCTACACCGCCAACACAGTGGTGCAGAGCAGCTTTGGTATCCTACTCTGTGAACGCATGATGCTGGAATAGCGAGCCCATGGCTGGTTCAGCGAACTTTGCAGCTCCGTACTTGTTCAGCAAACGAGCACCAGGCTAGAGTAGGTTGAATAACGTACAACGTGCAGCACGCAGGTCTTTGTTGCTGCTTAAACAGCTGCTGTGTAACCGTGTTTTTCAGTGGCAGCAAGTGGGTGCATGCTCGCGCCTGCGCTCGTATGCGCCATGGCGAGGTCATGCTGGCTATAGGCGACTTCAGGGCGATATACGCCCATATACGTCGCGGCCAGCCCTATAATGCCCACTTGTACCGACCTATATCTCAACTATACGGGTGGTCCCAAGTAGTCAAATAGTCCGTATTCGGGCCATATTGCGAATGTCGATGTTGCCTGTGACATGTTTGCATGCCTATCAGCGGGCGTGGACGTACCAGATGAGAGCCTGTTCTCATAAGAGGTCACCGCTTCAGGTTTGCCAGGTTCGATGCCATTTCTGCAGTAGGAACAAACTCGAGCATGTGGAAGACGTCTCGGACAGCTTCTCGCAAGGGTGGAACCTTGCGGCATGCCACACGCATCGGAAGCCATCGCCGATGTCCAGAGACTCACTGCTATCGATGACATGGCCGTAGTAAAGAAGGCACAGTGGTCGTGCGCTTTCACGAGGCCGGCAGCACAGCTCCAGAGACATGCTGTCGGTCTGTTTCTGCCCTACGCCCCCCCTCCTCTACGGCCGACTGAAAGAGATACGTGTTTTATACTGCATAAGTTTCAATTCATGCATTCTGCAATGCCGCGCATGCGAACGGCATCGGGTTGCTCTATGTTGTCTGTCGTGAGTGCAGGGAGTAAATATGCACCAGCCGCACAGCCTAGCATTCAGCATGTTGCTCATAGAACAGTAGTGATGCCGTGGTCGGGAGGGCGTAAGAAAACATAGTGCACAGCGCGCCCGCGGGCGGTGGTACCCCTGGAATACATCCAACGGGTCATGTTCATGAGTAGTAATCAAGGCTATGCGCTATGGCTACGTGGCCACCGTTGACTGCTGAGCTACACATGATCCATCTGACGAGGCCCTTGGCATGCGCACCGGCCGAAACTAGTCACGGGAGTCTGTGTTCTGTAACCAGCAGCATCCAGTGTATATTCCACCTCGTTGACAGTACACGGTTCTACACGCACGTGCACATGGCCGGCTGGGACCCGGTCGCTTGCTGGCTTCTTGTTGCCTTCACGAGGCCTCGCTGTTGGGCTCCTGCGTTGCTCTGCGAGTCCGTGTATACGTAGCGCATTGACGCGCGCAGCAGCGCAGTACTGGCAGCAGCACAGGCAATAGTAAGCAAACGTGCATCGGAATCCAATTGAGGGGTCGGCAGCAGTCAGCAACACGCTAGCACTAACAAGCTTGCTGCGATGACCTAGCTCGGCGTCTCGAGACTTCTCGGAGACTCTAGAAGATCCTCGAAGAAGCAGAGATGCTTCTTAGACCTACCGTGCACATGCCTGTGCCGAGGTTGCAGTGTTATGTGTTAAATATGCAGTGCGCCTGGGGCTGTTGCTGCTTGTTGCTGCCTGCTTGAGGGGTTTTGGTCGTCTGCGTTCCTGCTGTTGCCCACGCTGCCGGGCTCTTGCGTTAATCTCCGTACAACACACGCAGTGTTGTGTGACGAGCATGCAGCAACACTGCACATGCAAGGAAATATGGGACCATAGCTGACGAGAGCACGGAAACCTCTAGGAAGGGGTGTTGCAACATGTTGGCGTGTGTTACACAGTGACAGATCTTGGACACAGCAGCGCAGAGGCAACATGTTGGCATGTGCGGGTAAGCACATTTCATGTTGGCTTGGGCCCAAGACAGGATCTGCATGCCCGTCGGAATCCTAACCATGCGCTATGTATTACCGGGATGGGTTGTGGCCTACACAGGTTGAGCGGAGCAGTTTTTCGCAGGTTCAACCAGAGGCTTGGTTGACGGTGGCGCTGTTGGAGTATGCGCTTGCTCAGTGCCGGCAGTACCTGTTCAATCTGACCCTCGTCTGGTGATTCACGCCTGGGCCAATGTGATTTACGCCTTGCGCGATGTCCCGGACTTCCGTAGTCGTAACATGAGTGTCCACCGCCCTTGACTCGGATGCACTAGGGGTGCTTCACCCGTGCCCACGTCTTTCATCGCGTGTCAAACGGATGCTATAGTATTCGTTATTGCGCGGCCATGGCGCTGCTTTGGCCGGCTTTCGCATTTGGGGACTGCGCGTTGCCTACAGCTTGATCTGTTGCCGGAGCAATATTTGCTGCAGTGTAACATGGAACCTACAAACAGGCACCAGGTGCTGGGGAGCGCGGCGCCCAGCCGACTCCCAGCCGGCGCGAACGCGGTGTAGAGCCAGCCAAAGCTTTTAGCATGGCCACGGGCGTGACACAATGCCGCGTTTGTCCGGCTATGCTCAGGCCGGACAGGCCCGAATTGACCTTGGCCGCAGAACACATGGTGCCAAAGCTACTGCCGGTCAACATCGCGGTCAAGGCAGTGACGGGAGATGGGCCGTAAGTGGGAGGCGGACAGGGGACAGGGACGGCAAGCTGCATGTGAGTCGGGTACGTTTTGAGGAGTGCCTTCCCACAGTGCAGAGAATTCGGATCGATGATGCAGCGCTTTGACTTGAATTCGTCCCTGGTCCGGCTGAATATGGCGGCTGCATTCTGGCCGAGGGTGTGTCAAGTGATGTCGCAGAGGTACAGAGAGGCATTCCCGAACAGTAATTCTGAATACAAGGCCAGTGCTGAGCTGTACAGCTGTATCATTTCAGGGCTCAGATGCAGTGCTTTGTTTGTGGTTTCTCATGTGGATGTGAGGACATCACCATGCTACAGGCCTCTCACCATCTACCCTGATGGCGGAACTCAGGATCTAGACGTCACGCCACATGCAATCCATGCACGTCCCGGATTCCCACGATCTGACGCGGAAGCGACACTTGCTTCTAAATGATCGTCACCTGCTCCCGGTCAGTCACATCACATTCCTCGAAGCAGCTCTGCTCTGCAGCCCACACCACGCTCAGCGGACACCCCACCACCCGCAGCCTCGTCGCTGTCACGTGCCCCCCACTGCTCACCTGCATCCCCATCTCCGGACACTCCTCCACAAGTGTTGAGAGAAGCTGTCTAGTCTAGTGCTGAGTGGATAGTGCGAGTGGCTAATGCATGACGTACCAGTCCATGCTAGTTGATGATCAGAGTTGTGATTCCGGGACGTTGAATGTATATAGTCTAGCTGTGGTTGGTGAGCATCATCGAGTGCTCACTGACTTTCCGGTTTCACGACAGGTGTGTTTGCTGGCTCACTGCATGTCAATGTCGCACCTCTGTGTAATTTCATCGAGTGCTCACTGACTTTCCGGTTTCACGACAGGTTATGGGCTTTTAACGACTCCACTGCGTTATCATGCACCCCAAGGATATTAAACTAGGCCTTGAGCTGACCCAGGCCAATGCCGTTCAGTGGTTTCAGCGCATGGAGATACTGCTTCGCAGTGTCGAGTGCTGGGACGCTGTTACGACTGGTGCTGGGGATGACCAAAAGTTGAATGACACCCGACTTGCAATTTCATGCAATGTCGGCGATGATTTAATACATGTCATAGACCCCTTAAAGCCTCCCAAAGACTCGTGGGAAGCGCTGAAGAAACAGTTCAGTGGGGTAAGCAATGCGAGAAAGATGGCTATCTCACGCAGCCAAGCTTGCTTTCGCAAGATACCGGATGAGTCGCTTGATCAGTTTCTGACCAGAGCAGAGCAGCTCCGCGCTGAGCTCATTTCAGCACAGCTGTTCAAGGAAGCAGAATTCAGTCTAATGTTCCTTGCCGCTCTAGATGAAACAGACTACATGGCCTGGGCGCAGGCGATTTCGGCCCAAAAATCGCTGCCTTCATTTGCCGACATCACTGAGAATCTACGTGGCACCTTCTATCAGAAGCTGCATGACAGCTCAGGTGCCACGTCACACTCTGGAGCATATCAAGTTGATTCCAGTCAGCAACGGATAAAATGTGAATATTGCCACAAGTCAGGTCATCAGATCTTGCAGTGTTTCAAGCTGCAAAACTATCAGAAGTCATACAGCAATGACTCCAGCCGTGGCAGAGGCCGTGGCAGAGGCCGTGGCAGAGGCCGTGGCCGTGGCCGTGGCGGCAGAGGTCGTGGCCGAGGATCCAACGCCAACCAGGCCTCCAGCTCAGCTAGTGCATTCGTTTGCATTTCCACCAGCAAAGTGTCTACAGCCAGAGACAAATGGCTGTTTGACTCCGCCACCACTGACCACATGGTGAACCGGCCTGAGTATCTCCATGATGCGCAGCCGCTGAAGACCACATGCACTGTGGCAAATGAGCAGACGGAAGAAGTCACTGCCATCGGCACCGTCAAGGTCATCAACCATTATGGTGATCGTGTCACGCTCAAGAATGTATTGCTCGTTCCGAAGTTGCAGCACAATCTGATCTCCCTCAGCCGCGCTGATGATGCGGGCATGTCCTACACCGGCAGAGGAGGCAGAATCATCCTTCGTAAGAAATCCAAACAGCTGTTGATTGCCACCAATGTCAATGGCCTCTACGAAGTCGACTGTGAGCCACAGGTCTCAGATCAGATGCCCGAGACGGCACTTGCGTCACAGGTCCAAGATGCTGTGCTGTGGCACCGCCGGTATGGTCATGCCGGCTTCAGCACCCTTGCCAAGATGTCTCGAGGCGAAACCGTGCAAGGACTGCCTCCTGCGCACGAATTTGAGAAGCAGCTGAAGTCCACAGCTGTTTGCACGCCATGTGCGGAAGGGAAGATGAAGAGAGCTCCCTTTCCCAGCACGCATGAGCGAGCGACCTCCAAGTTGGAGCGCTTGCATGTCGACATGGCAGGTCCATTCGTGAGATCGCCCAGCGGGTCTCACTACTACCTGGTGATCGTTGATGATTTCAGCGGTTACAAGATTGTGCTTCCAATGACCAACAAGTCTGATGCGGCTGATGTGCTGCTGAAGGCCATTCCGCATCTTGAGAAGAAGTACAAAGCAGACGTCGGTGCTGTCCGGTACGACCGTGACACAGCTTTTCTCTCCCAGAAGGTGCAGAAATATCTTGAGGAGCGAGGAATTGATTCCCAGCCGACGTCAGGGTACAGCCCACAGGAGAATGGGCATGCTGAGCGTGCCATCGGCACATTGTCAGACCTTCGTGGCGCCCTGCTTGCTGATGCAGGGTTGAACAGAATGTATTGGGTGGAAGCTGTGAGGCATGCAGCTTACCTGTCCAACATCATGAGCAGTGACGGTAGTGCGTCCCCGTGGGAGCTCATGAAGGGCAAGAAGCCGGACATCAGCAACCTGCACGTCTGGGGTTGCACCTGCCACATGCGCATTCCAACAGAGAAGCGCAAGAAAGGCCAGCTCCCGGCCAAAGCGACAGCAGGCAAGTTTCTTGGGTACGATCAGCCCAATTTCAAAGCCTATAGAGTCCTCTTGCCCAGCGGCAAAGTTGAGATCTCCAGAGATGTCAGATTTGATGAGTCAGCAGCTCCAGCGAGTGATGCACGCCTTGAAGCGCTTTCAGATCTGATGGACCATGTCGCGCAACAGCAGCAGTCACCACAGCCTACACAGCCGACTCAGCAGCCCGTGCTGCAGCCGGCTCCACAGCAGCATGCACTGCAGCCACAGCAGATGCAGCAGCTCATGGCGAGCAATCCACTGTTCGATGTTGATGAAGCAGCGGATCAGGCGCCCGCGCCAGCAGCGCTGCAGCCCAGCTCCTAGCCAACCACGCCTCGGCGCAACCCAGCGCGCAACAGACAACCACCTCAGGAGCTGTACCAGAGGTACCTTCATGGCCTGCCGCACAATGCACAGGTACATTTTCAGCTGTAGGGCTCACTCCGGAGCCCAAGACAATGCAAGAAGCACTTGCTGGTCCAGAAGCGCCATTTTGGCGCACAGCAGCTGAAGAAGAGTTCAACTCTCTGGTGTCCATGAATGCGTGGGAGCTCATGATGGCTCCCCTAGGCTACAGAGTCATTCCATGCAAGTGGGTTTTCACGCGAAAGCTCAACGCAGATGGCTCCATCGAGCGATACAAAGCTCTGCTTGTGATCAAAGGCTTCTACCAGAAAGAAGGGATTGATTACAATGCAGTGTTTGCGCCCGTGGTGCGCGCAAGCACAGTGCGCCTGTTCTTCTCTGTCGTGGCCAGCTACGATCTTGTTTGTCATGCGATTGACATTAAGAATGCGTTCATCCAAGGAGACCTTGAGGAGCAAATCTTCATGCAACAGCCAGCTGGCTTTGCTGACAGCACCGGCCGTGCCTGTCTCCTCAACAAGAGCCTCTACGGGCTCAAGCAGGCTCCTCGTGTCTGGAATAAGACACTCTCAGCCCACATTGTCTTCCTCGGGTTCGTCCAGAACAAGAGTGACGGCGCATTGTTCATGTTGTTCTCAGAGCAGCTTGGCTTCATGCTCATCTTGTGCTACGTTGACGACATTCAGATCGCAGCCAAGAACTTGTCCAGCGTTCAGTCCGTCAAGAAGGCAATTCTGTCCAAATTCCCCGGCAAGGATTTAGGAGAGTCGAAGTACTTCCTCCAAATGTCAATCCAACGGAACCGCCTCCAGAGGACCATTTGTTTGAAGCAGCAGCGTCACATTGAGAAGTTGATTGATAAGCATGAGCTCAAAGACGCCTGGCCTGTTTCCATTCCCATGATCTTGTGATAACTGAGTGATTCTAGGTCAATAAGAATGATCATGCCGTGTTTTGGTGGACATGCACTTGGATTGTGTGCATGGGTCATGCATGCATTGCCCAGGCTATGTATGCATGGCCATTGTGTCTAGAGGCATCTCAACTGTGACAGTACAGTTATTAGTTCTTCTCTGGTTCTCATGGTGATGCACTTGTTGTGTGGTGGCAGGTAGTTATGCTGCGACTCTGCAGGCACCATGTTGCTGCACGTGTGCATAACATAATGATCGCTTTTGATGCGACATGCTGTGTGGACCAGAGCATAGGTGCCATGGGAGTGGAATCTGAATGCCGGTGTAGCGGGGGCAGATCTTGTGTTAGGGACATCCAACATAGAGCAATATGCTACAGTAGTCTACTGGTGAAGGGTATATAAGCGCTGTGCAAGGTCAATGCAGACATCGTGACTTAACAGATGTCTGCGTTGACCAATGCACAGGTGAGCTGCCCAACCCTGACCCATGCATGTGTTTTTGGTCTGTGCCTATGTGAGCTAGCGTGGTATATTCATGCTGCATTAAGTGGATGTGATGCAGGTGCAGCTAGTGTGGAGTAGACTAGCCAACAGGCTGGCACATAGCTGACACACATTATTGTATCACAGGTATAATTCCTTCTACACATGTAATATCGTGACTTAACAGATGTCTGCGTTGACCAATGCACAGGTGCAGCTAGTGTGGAGTAGACCAGCCAACAGGCTGGCACATAGCTGACACACATTATTGTATCACAGATCTCCAATGTCTACAAGGATCCACCAGGGTCAGATGTCACAGATGTTGCAGCAGTCTCACAGTATAAGTCCATTGTGGGAGCACTGTTGCACATTGCCAACTACACCAGGCCAGATATTGCCTTTGCTGTGTCATTTCTGGCCAGGTCCACCGCTCAGCCAACATGCAGCAACTTCGCTCGGCTGAGAGATGTTCTGCTTTATCTGCATGGCACTGTCTCCTACAGCTTGTGCTTAGGTGGTTCTGAATGTGCCTTGCATGCGTATTGTGACTCTGACTGGGCTGGTTGTGTTCAGACTCGCAAATCGACCACAGGTTTTGTGATTAAATGCGGTCTAGGAAGTGTGTCATGGAAGTCCTCAAAGCAGCCAACATTGAGCCGCTCGTCATCGAGGCAGAGTATATAGCAGCGGGAGAAGTTGCTAAGGAAGTCCAATACTTCTTTGATTTGGCTCCACAAGTGGGATTGGGGTCTACATGTATACCAGTGGGTATTGACAATCGAGCAGCGAAGTGCTTAATTGAGGACCCTTTGTCAGCTGCACGTACGAAGCACATAGAGATTGTGTATCATCATGTGAGAGAGAAGGTCCAGCGACATCAGATGAGATTTGTTCCGGTGCCAACGGCCGAGAACCCAGCAGATGTGTTTACAAAGCCATTGCCCCAACTGTTGTTTGAACGGCATCGCCAGACGCTTGGTGTTGTGCCCTAGACTTCGTGGGAGTGTTGAGAGAAGCTGTCTAGTCTAGTGCTGAGTGGATAGTGCGAGTGGCTAATGCATGACGTACCAGTCCATGCTAGTTGATGATCAGAGTTGTGATTCCGGGACGTTGAATGTATATAGTCTAGCTGTGGTTGGTGAGCATCATCGAGTGCTCACTGACTTTCCGGTTTCACGACAGGTGTGTTTGCTGGCTCACTGCATGTCAATGTCGCACCTCTGTGTAATTTCATCGAGTGCTCACTGACTTTCCGGTTTCACGACAACAAGCACGTCTTCCATCACCGCCCGCGCCACAGCGCCCTCATGCGGGCACTGCGCTCCCAACATCGGGGCACCCTGCGCGGCAAGCACAGCGCTCACAGCATGCATGTAACCGCTAACTCCGCACCTGTTGCACACCGGGCACCCAGGTGCGTTGAGCTCTAGCTGTGGCGGTCCAATCGTCAGGCCCTGGCAACACCTGCGCACGTTGCTTGTGCACACCCTGATGCGACACGACCCCTGAACTAAAATCCCGCTGAGCAGCCCCTCCATATCACACCACAGTACCGACAGCCGAACACCTGAGCGAGCCGCCACCACTTCGCACCAATCACCCAGCCGAGGATCGACCCCCTGAGGACCCTCAAACTTGCAGTCAACCAGATTAATCACAGTCTTTCCAGTGGGGCAGCCTGCCCCTACGCCTATCTGGGTTCCACGCACAGAGAGCTTCTTTGCGGACACCAAAGAATTGTCTCCGGTCACGTACACCCCGTTCCACACATCTACACATACGCAGTCTTGGACTGAGAGGTTCCCGCCCCCTTCAGGAACTTCCATTGCGGACTCTGTGCCACGGAACGTGCAGTCTATCACCTGGGCGGAGCCCACTGAGAACACTGCCCCCAACACACACCATGCCGGCGTCTGCCACGTTGAAGTCGCAGTCCAGCGCCTCTGCAGAGCCACCCGGCGTTACAGACACGCCGCGCACGCATGCTGGGCCGAACGAGCAGCGCCGAACGACAGCGCTTACACGGCTGCCGGTCAAGACCTTAAGCGACGCACCGGCCACCGCACAGCCTTCCACGACAGCTCGCTTCAGCACTCGCATAAAAGGCGCCGGTGCTGCTGCACCGAACCTCGCCACACAGTCTTTAACATGCACCGGTTTGGAGCTGTCAGCAACAATGGCCAACCAGGCCCCCTCAAACACGCAGCCCTTCACCAAGCCACTCTCCGCGTCGAGAAATCTGCTTGCTGTCGGACACTGTGGCTCTCTGTCCACCGCCCCCTTGTCGCCTTTCACCCCCCCTGCCTCCTGTGGCGTCCTGTGCGCAAACAACGACTGCATCACCACGAATAAACTGACAGTCGCAGATCTTGGCCACAACCTTATCCTAACGCTGGACAGCTATAGCACATTCAACAAAGCGCACACCCTCGAGCCGCAGTGGGAACTCTGTCCGTGACCCTCCTCCCCACACAACAACCCTGATGAGAGCACACGCACTGAACCCCCCTTCACAGCCAAACTCCCAGTAGAACGGTCGCAAAACGACATCTTGATGCTAAGACATGACTTTTCAGTGCTGTGCCTTGCGCTGTGGTTCCTCGTACTCACAATCTTTGAGTCAACCAGCCGAACGTCGCTGATATCTGACCACACACCGACGGACGTGCTCAGCACACGGCACCGCAGCATAGATGCAGTGCATGAAACGAGGGACACAGCCCCCATGTTCTGTGAGGCACCCGCAATGAATGACTCTGAGATCATCACCGAGCCTGAGTTCGCATTGATGCATACGTCGTCATCCCGTGTGATATGACACCCCTCAGCATGCAGCACGCCCCCCTCGGACTGCCACAAGCATTCCGCAGTGGTGCTGACAGCCGATGAGGGGCGCAAGCATCCTCTGCTCCCGCTCTTGAGCGCGGCAGCAGCAACACCCGCACAGCGCAGCGCGCACAGCAGGACGTCGGAGCAGCCGCCAGTGCTTGTCATAATGCCGCTGCCGTATCCACGCACGTGGCACCGAAGTGCTTGCAGGACTGCACCATCGGAGACCTGCACCGTCAGCATCCCGTGGTCCATCATGCTCCTCGAGCAGACGCCCGGGTACCGGTGCCGCATATTCAGCCTCAAGTCGGTGCATGCGTCAACGTCCCACATGGTGGCTCGCGCACTTAGATCCGCGATGACAGAGCGCATGTGACTGGCAATGCTAGACTCCAGCACCTCAACAGCGGTTCCCCGGCCGCTGGCATGCACGGTGAACTGCTGTCTGTTAAGGTTGCATCGCACGAGCCGTGCCCTCCCTTTGCTCGCAACAACTGCGACAACGCAAAGCGGTGCCACCTCAGCGGCGGCTCCCTTGACCTCCGCGGTGCTGTGCACCATGTCAACATGGCTTCCGGGGCCGTTTGCAATGAGCCCGAACATGCAGACAAGGATAGCGGAGTCTTGCATCAAGGCAGCAGCGCCGCATTCGATGACCAGGCCGGTGTGGCAGGTGTGGAAGAGGCAGCCGGTGAAACGGGCGACGGTCGCAGCGCCGCTGGCCACGACAGCCGGTGTGCAGCGCATGAAGCGGCAGCCGCAGAGCCGCGCATCGGCACCATGCACAGCGTACAGCGTGCACTGGTCAAATATGCAGTCTGTGAACGTCCAGGAGAAGTGTGGCCCCGCACACATGATAACTCCACCTGCATGCATGGACCAACCTTGCTACTCTGCCTTCCGTTTCTGGGCAGACCATATGCATACATCATGTTCACCCGAACCAAACTTGGGTGCACAGCCCACAATTCTCCACCTCCCCTAGCGTGCCCTGTGCCGCATACAGACAGCCCGACCTCATCTGCAGGTTGAACATGCTTCAGTCTGTGCACAGCACGCAGCATGCAGTACGCACAACACATTTGCTGAACGTGACAGAGGGCGACCGTGACGCACTGTGGCGCGATTGGGGACATGCGGCTGCAATGCATCGGTTGCTGACCGCGCTAGCGCTCTGAAATTGAGATGGCCTGTGTCAGCGCAGGCGCCCCGGCATTTGCCAGTGGACAGGCAGCGGTCACACACACAGTGTCCACGCACAGAACTCAACACAGCCTGCAAACTGACGTCTACCGGTAGACAGGACCTTTCTGCACCATGAAATGTGTGACCTCACGGGCTTTGCAGAAGTCTGAAACCAGCACCCCAGTAACACACACACTGCAGCCTTGTGGCACATGCATGCAGCGCTGGCTGCGCACCTGAAAAGGTGGTTCTGCTGAAGTGGATACCGTGGCCTGTCAGCAGGACGATGCCCCCTTGGGCAGGGCGATGGTGCAGTTCTGCACGGAGCAGCCTGCCGGCGCGGCCCTCCAAACAAGGAAGGAGTCATCTGCTCGCGGTGGGCGTTGCAGTTGAAGCTTCGCGTCATGCAGGTCGATGCGAAGGGCTGCAACAGCCAACATCACCAAGAGCTGCTCGAAGGTACGCGTTCCCTGCACCACGCGATCCTGACCGCACTGTGTCGCGCGCATCACATTGTCATGCAGATGGGTAAGAGACGGCCTGTCCCTTGGGCACGGACCTGAGCACACGGTCTGCAGCGCCAAACAGGCAGCATAAGTGCCGAAGGCCGCCACATATGCTGGCTGCGGCAGAATGCTCAACTGGAACACAGTGCCTGAATACCACTTGCAACGTTAACGCTCCGGCGAACGATGGAACGGAACTCGTGGCCTGGTATGGTTCAGGCCGATGTGAGTTTGGATGCCACTCGCGTAGCCCAGTTGCAACATGCTGTCTGCATCTGCCACTGGCCTAGATCGTAGGACTGTGACTCGCGCGGCAGAATGGTTACTGGCAGATGAAGTGCTATTAATAGCGAGATTCTTACGTGATAGATCATTGCTATCGCATGGGCACGCGAGGCCAGTCAGGGAAGGCATCCTTCAGCCCGACGTTCTGATTCGCGGAACATCTGTGTGCGCAGTTTGATATTCGAGTTACCGGCAGCAGGTGCACACCGAAACATCCTTGAGGTGAACAATGGAAGTATCCTTCGTGCATGCGTGATCCCATGACAGCGTCAAGTTGGGCACGCAGTCTGACAGAGGGAATGCGCCACAATCGAGTTGCGGAGTGGTGCGCGCCAGCGTGGGCATGCATCACGCCACGCGTTGCAACTGCGCACGGCAGCAAAGAGCCGTACATTGAACTCGTTTATGGTGATCACTCGCTAACATTTTAACACAAACATTTGCATGATATTGCTGAAGTTGAAACAACAAGCCTGTGACTTGGCCGAACACAAACGCGTACGCTTCAGCAACCGCGAAGCAGATTGGTGATTGACCTGAATTTGGAGGAATGGGGCATTGGAGCTGCAACCGGGCTGGATGCATTACGCAAAAGCTAACTAAGCATTATGGAGGGCGGCCACAGGCAGGGCAGAGGACCTGGCCACCTCCAAAAATGACAGCCCGGGGAGGTGTGCAGGTGATACTTTCACAGGTTGCGGGTGGTTTGCGTGCGTTTCCGTGGCACCAGCAGTTCACTTGGTGGCAAGTGTGACAAATCAGGCGCTTGCAGGCGTCTGTTTGAGCAGCAGCCAACACCAACCACAGTACATCCAATAACAAGGACTTTCACAACAGCAAGGCATTCGTTTTTGCTGCCGGTTGTGGCTGGCAGGTGGGCGACATGGCAGCCATCTCCGAGAAGGTTTCTCTTCTTTTGGCACGCTCTCTAACCCCGAATGTGGCAGAAAGCCACAGCTGGGACACACAGCAGACGACTTGACAGCGCAGAGCTCTGACCACAGATCGGGCACAGCATGGATGGGCCTTGCGACTCTAGTTCAGTTCCGTACACTACGTGCCCGCATAGGAGGAGACGTGCAGGCAGGCTTGATGCTGCGGCCCAGATCTCGACGAGCTGCTGCGCTGGCGTTCAGTGGTCGCCGGCATTGCCTGTGCTGGAGCCCGCCATAGCGTAGAGGAGAAAGACTGCCAAGTTAGTATCTGTTTACACCAGTCATGGCTGGCAGGCGGATAGTGCGCAGCCAGGCTATGTCCTGCTTCTGGTCCACTTACAGGAGCACTCAGCGAGGTGGCATGACTGCTACTCCTAAGAATCACAGTACGATACAAAATTACACGGCTAGAGAGTAGAGTGGGAACTTGCTCAGGCGTTGAGGCCTCCAGTTGTTTCCGGTGCACGACATGCATATGGTTGGAGCGCCGGTGCTTACAACAGCGTTGCAACAGGTTGACTGGGGATGAAAATGGTCACCAACGTCCTGAAATCACACGGGTGTACACCCACGGGTTTTGGCCGTCTGCTTTCCTGCTGTTGCCCTCGCTGCCGGGTATTGCATTCATCTCCGTGTAACACGGATGTACACCCACGTATGAGTGTCGTGCTGACCCGCCCTGCCTTTCTGTACGCTGCCGCGGGGAGAGCGATGCGGCGCCGCCAGTGCCCTTCGCGCCCCACCCTCAAGTCCCTGCAGGGCAGCCGGAGGGGGAGGGCTGGTACGCCCTGCACTGTAGGGGGCGTGAGCCCCCGGGCTCTCATGTGCGGGGAACCCTTAATGGAGTACTCAAGTGGGGCTGGCTGGAGTGGGGGTGCTGCTGTTGGGGGGTCGGTGGTGGCCGGGTTTGCTGAGGTGGGCGATAGTGCGCAGTTTGGCGGGTGGTTGCTCTGTGCGGCTGTGGCGTGGGTGCCATGGTGGTGGGGTGCGGGAGTGCGCATGGTGTGGATGCGTGGGTGTGGTTGTGTCGGCTGTGTCTGTTCGTTGTGGCTTTTCACCTGAGTCAGTTGTTGATTGTTCCTGTTGTCTGCTTTTGGGGATTTTGGCCGTCTACTTTCCTGCCGTCGCCCTCGCTGCTGGGATATTGCGTTCATCTCCGTGTAACACACCCACGTATGAGATAGGATACATGCATGCGCAGATTGCAGACCGTGTCTACGGGGCATCTCGTCAAGTGTTAAGCTCATGAATAAACAAACCAAAAAAACAAACCAAAAGCCTTCAAAACATAAAAACCTTGACATGACCCCACAACCGGACAGACATTGGTCACAGTGCCCCAACGAGAAGGGGCGGGTGCGGGTACAACATGTAAAAAAGCACAAGACGTCAAGCCAGCCATCGCCACAGGAGCCGCAGCCCCTGGTCTATCGCAGCGTCTAGCGGCCGCCTACAAAATATCTGACGCAACAGTGTGTCTAGGCAGTACCACCTGCCTTGCCAGCTGCAACGAGGACCTGACACGTTACACCAAGGCAGCGGGTGGTGGGGATTTTTTTTCACATGAAGGTTGTCATGGCTTACATGTGTAACTGAGCAGTGCTGGTTGCCGCAGCAGCCACACATGTTCACAGTGCACCACACAGGCCGCAAGCATGCTCAGTGCAAGACACATGCATGCTCAGTGCATGACATGCATGCATGTAGCACCCTGTGGCGTTAACCGGATGGATATCTGCTCAGCGCCGTCATTTGCTGACCCGCTCTGCTCCGCATTCAGCCGCACTCGGGCAGGCTGCGCACTGCTGTTGACCGGGTTTGTTGGGCAACAAAACAATCTGTTAAGTAGCTATCAATCGATCTTCCATTCATTTCAAGTGCGACGCCGTGTACAGTAGTCCTGATGTATGCTAGACATGTAGTTGAGGTTTTTGAGAGACAGTGTGAGGACCGGCTGTCCGACGACATCGTTGATGAGGAAGTGTGAAGGGAGCGTGAGCAAAGAAATACATAATACAGAGAAGCTCAGGTCCATAGAGTACCTCGTGCAGGTGAGAGTATTAAGACAAGACTCAAGGCACCCGGCCTATTACCATTGAGGTCCAAGGTGCGCCAGACCCTGTACCATTGAGGTCCATGGTGAGACAAGTTCAAGTACAGGATTCTTTCAAGAGAAGTGAATTACGAGCGGACCAATGACTAGCATTGCAATCGCTCTTCATGCGGCTACAGCATCCCCAGTTTATCCCCATTTTTGGGACCTTTCATACCTAGCCTTGAGCCCATATACATGTCTTAGGTTCACACGCCTGCCTTATGCATTCCCTTGGAACTACTCTGGTTTAAGGTCTTTGTAAGATCATGGTAAGGTACCATTGTATTAGCTGCAGAAGCTAGTAGCATAGTGCGAGGGGGCGGCGGGGGAGGGGGGTGGGAGGGGAAGGGGGGTAAGTGCCAGTCTGTCACAGTGTGCCGATGTGGGAGAGTACGAGCTTGGTGGACTAATGCTGTGAAAGCAAAACTGTACAAACATTGCGCACCCACACTTGTGCTGCGCGAGCGGACCCAGCTGCATACTCCCTATACTTCTTGGAGCGGTTGTGCCCCCCAAACACTTCAGAACATGTGGATACTGAATGCTTAAGCGTCAGAGGTGTTGGTTCCTCACCAAACATGCAGCGGGAGGAAGCGCCAGCACGGCACTCTAGCCATGTCCATAGCACAGTCAATTGGAAGGATAACATGAACAACCATGATATTGATTGCTTCCTTATTCATGAATAGCTCACATCAGCATCGCCAACAAATCTACTCCATCTCATAGCTATCTGTATCATGGTCAGTATCACGATTGCGCGCTGCCTCAAACGAGCCCGTCTCGGTGATATTGGTGGCTTCTTCAACCAGCCATGCCGCCCGGATCGCCAGGTCAACCTCTATAGCACGCCCACCGAGATCAAAATATGTTTTGTATGAATACATATTCTTATCCTGCTCCGCGTGTGCCCCAAATCTCGTGACCGACATGTTTCCCACAGAAGCCACTGTCAACGGCGTGTAATCTAAATCAGTGAAAGCTGGGCCAGAATAATTCAGGTCTGGCAAACGGCACGGCTGGTGGAAATCAGGCCCATCATCGGGCGCAAGCTTGCAATCACAGAATCCGAACGGGTGAAACGGTGTCCGGGCATCCCCAGTCGAGCACGTCAAGTTGTACGCGTACTGCTTGCACTTGGAAAATATCACCCTGTATCTGACCCCATCATCAGTCATGCCGGTGGTGCCACCCTCGGGGCACCCGGTCGGCATTCCTGTGGCATTTGCACATCCGATGTAAGGCTCCGGAATAGTCACCTCCAAGTTGGTATGCCTACCCAGGGGGTCAGCGGGTAGACTCAGTGGGTCTGGCGAATTGTTGTCGTCGCAGATTTCGGGTTCGGAGTGTTTCCTCGGCGAGCGACAAGTGAAGAGCCGGCCTCTGTTCTTGCAGTGACCAGAGCACTGGCCATTGTCATAGCATTTAACCATCCTGCAGTAAGGACAAACTCTGTACTGCCACCCAGACAGATACCCGTGCAGCAGCGTTCGGGACGACCATGCCGACCCGAGACTGGAATCCTCGGCAGTTTTGACTTCTCCGGTCACGACTGCGTCGGCGGACACAAACGGCAATACTGGGGTCTCAGCAGCACTCTGAAGAGCTGCACGACTTCCAGAGTGCTCATTTGTTACCCCCGATGCATGCCTGAAAGATGGCCGCGCAGGTGCAACCTCCAGCGGACTGGGTGGCTGCGGCTGGCGGTCGCGTGCATGGACTGTCAGCATTGCGGTAATGATCAAAATAGCATGGACGGCTGAGGGGACGATTAAGCTTGAGCGTGGCGCGCGTCGGCGCATGGCCGGTGCTGGTGGCACTTGTGGGGATCCCCACATTGATGCCATCTAGGAGGCGACGACGCTAAGACGGTGTTGTGTCGCGGGAGTTTGCAGTGGGCGGTCCAACTGTAGATCTGGCGTTGGAATATCGGATGTACTTGCAAGCGTGTTTGCAGCGCTGAGAGGGGTGGGGACACTGAAGGGAACCCGGGCCTGCGCCTAGCTTGGGCTCGGTATTGGTCGGAGCCTTGAGGAATCTTGTAGGGTGCCTCAACTATTGTCTGCACACAGACATATGCATGGTTTCACATGCATGGTTTCACACTCTATTTGCGGGTAGCGTTTGTGCTGTGAACAACAGAACCCAGACCTGCAGGAAGATACGCGAGCTGCGATCGCAGTGCACGCATATGTGCTACTGCGGAGCAGCTGTGATTGTGCGCAGGCGTGAGCAGAGTGGAGGCATCAACAGTGCTCACGTTGCTGCATTTGTATTTGATGCATTGGCACAGGCATGTTGGCACAAACGCGTTGCGTAAGTGGTCGTAAGGCGCGGTTGATAATTGACAGACCAATTTCTTTAGACAAGCACCTGACGCCAGTGCCTGATTTGAAGCAGACATATGCATTCTGATTGATGCTAGCTGACCTTACTGTCACATCATTTGGTTCTCATGTAGTGAGTTCTACTATTACAGAAGGGTCATGTGTTCACTTGCGCAGGAGTATCACTTGCACAGAGCTTCGCATGAGAGATGTGACAATTATAATGGGCGCTGTCAATTGCAACAGCAGCTGCTCACATATGCATGCCATGCATGCACCTCATCATTCAGTGACAGTAAGAAAAAACTCCCAGCGGGCATTGTGCCAAACCAAAACGGGCATTGGCCACAGCACCCCCTCGGACAGGGGCGGAAGAACGGTCAACATGCGCGACCACATCAAACAGGGCAGCAGAGGCAGCAGGCACGGGCCTGAGCACCGCAAACAACTCAGACGACCACGCATGCTGCCAAGCCCAACGTCGTAGCCACAAAGAACGCACAGCAACGGGCGCAGACGCGCACAAGGCAGTAACCCGGGAGAATACATCTATGTGCCGACCAGGAAAGCGGACACAAGGCGACAGCAAAGGCCACGAACGGGCCGGGTGACGCATGCTTCGTGCGCACGGAGGCAGGGCAGCTGCGGAATCGAGGAGGAAAGGAACAGTGCACGCAGTCAAAGCACCGGCACACTCAGATGCAGCCGGAACAGCACGGTCGACAACGGCACGCGCAGCCCGCCACAGCGTGTCGAACATTATTTTTGAGACAGTAAACACCACAAGAAACCACGGACGGGTGTACACAAAGGCATTACAGCAACATATGTTGAATGTGACGCCATCTGTGATCACATGAGTCAGCAACACACAAGTCATCACGCTGTTCAACACCTTGCACTGGCAAAGGAGGACATGCATGTGGGCGACGCGCATCACTTTACTACACAACATAATCCTTGTGGCTGGTTTTGCTGGGGTGGCCAGTAGTGCGGTGGTGGTGGTTGCTGTGTGCGGTTGTGGCGCGGGAACCGTGGTGGAGGGGTACGGGAGCGTGTGGGTGAGTGAGTGGGTGCGGATGTGTCAGCTGTGTCGGTTCATTGTGGCTTTTCACCTGGGACAGTGATTGCTTTTTGCTGGTGTCTGCTTTCGGGGGGTTTTGGCCGTCTACTTTCCTTCTGCTGCCCTCGCTGCTGGGCTGCTGGGCTGCTGGGCTATTGCGTTCATCTCTGTAACACAACATAATCCCAGCAGAGGCAGACCAGCTAAAGTAGGACGCATGACGTCCTGGTGAAAAACGGCAGGACTCATAGCCATAGCCAGTGCTGGAAGTCATAACCTCATGGGTTCATACATGAGGACTAATGTTAATGTGTGGATGGGCCGGCGATGAAAATGGATGGGGGGGTGCAAGTGACATGCTCTAGGAATTTGTGCAGATATTCTGTTAATTGTCAGCACAGGTGGTTAGAAAATTAAGCTCAGACTGGTGCACATGGTGTTCGGCATGGATACATTGGCAAGCTTGGCACCATGTTGTGCACTCCATCTGCCTGTGCCTGCCCAGGCCTGGCAGTGGTCTGCCAGTGGTGCACACATGTACGTGTAATGCGGTGGTGTGGTTGTGTCAGCTGTGTCGGTTCGTTGTGGCTTTTCACCTAGGACAGTGATTGCTTCTTGCTGGTGTCTACCTTCGGGGGGTTTTGGCCGTCTACTTTCCTTCTGTTGCCCTCGCTGCCGGGCTATTGCGTTCATCTCCGTGTGTTACACGGCAATGCGCCCAATGCACCCAAACGGCCCGCAGCCCTTCCCAGAGTACCCGGTTATGCCCTATAGTGCTCTCAAAGTCAGGCTTAGGTGTTTCTGATGTCGGTGACAGGACTAGGAGTGCCATAGGACTTAGTGCTAGGCCCCCGGGCCCGGGCCACGTATTGTCATGTTCCACAGCACTGAGCTGCAACTGCAGACATGTACAGCGAAATCTTTTGACACCAGTGAATCTCATGGTACTGTATACTAGCAGATGTCAGTAGCTGGCACCAGCTATTGCTGGCACCAAAATACTCCAGCTTCTGCTTGATGCGTCATAAGTACTGATGTGCATGCTGGTACCCAATGGTAAAGCAACCAGGATGCCTTAGGCTCCGACGTACATGACAGATCCACTGAAACTATGCACTCTCAGGCTCCCATGAATTCACTAAACAACTCACAGAGTGTGGTTACACTAGCTCTAGAGTGATACCGGGCCCTGAGATGTACACTGTGACATCTGTTGCAACTGGTGTATAGAATGAGAAATTCTCATTCTTGAAAGAGGGAGGGGAGTTTCAAATATTCAAGGTGGCATCTGTGGCAGGAAGCTCCGGGGCACCACTATACCGCACCACCATACCATGAGTGGGTCCTGCAGCTGGGGTCTCACCTGGGGTCTCACCAATTGATCAATCAGGTATATGATTGCGTCTGCCCTTGGACCATCAGTTGTACCAGTCGCGAGTACTCAGTCGTGGCAGTCTTCCAGTGCTGCAGCTACGCATGCCGCCCCTGTGCCCTCAGGCTGCGCTGCGTCCTTTTATTTTCATGTGTCCTATTCTCCAACTGCACCAGAGGCATGCAAGCAGGCGCTGTTTTGACACCACCGCCACGTCGACGTCGCGAGCGTGACGCGCGCGGTGAACTTTGGCTCGTCCAGCAGAGTGTTACTGTGACGTAGTCCACGAAAAGGTCTCATGTTCGGGCGGATGCATAGCTCGACTATGTACCGTCACAGAGCTCCCCCCTCATACGCCTCGAGCCCCTTCGAGGCTGACTCGATTTGGCGTAGGGGAGAGAACCCGTCCAATTCGTGCACCACAAGGACCGTGCGAGCATGACCACGCCATACTTAATTCCAGCCCAGAGGCATCGAACTCGGGTCATGCCGCATCGGAACCCCAGACCGATACCACTGTGACGTACTCCACGAAAAGGTCTCATGTTCGGACGGATGCATAGCTCGACTATGTACCGTCACAGTTACACGGAGATGAACGCAATAGCCCGGCAGCGAGGGCAACAGAAGGAAAGTAGACGGCCAAAACCCCCGAAAGTAGACACCAGCAAAAAGCAATCACTCTCCCAGGCGAAAAAGCCACAACGAACCGACCCATGGCCAGCAGAGCCGGCTACGCGATTGTCTACAGCATCATTATGCTGTCGGCCTCATGATGCATCATGAGGCCTGAGCCTGAGAGCGCCAATCACGCGGCATAAGGTGTGTACGTGCCATGTGGCAAGAATTCGGCCTTGCAATTGTCTGTGTTACACAGTGATAGATCTAGGACTCAGCAGCGCCGAGGCAACAGACCAGCCAACAAGCACAGACAAATCGGCGACCGTAAGCACCAAGGCCACGCGCCGCACGAGCGTGTGCCAGAACGAACTAGCGCCAGCTCGAAAATGTCTGTGTACATGTAACCGTAACTCCATATGCACACGCTTTGAACTCTAGCGGGCCTGGGGCATACAGAGAATGCGTACCGGTGCCCGCGACATTGCAAATGCCGGATATGAATCTGCTGAGCATATATTCCAACTCATGTATAGGCTAAATCCACGCACAGGCTGTGACACCGTGCACCGCGCACCTCCACTCACCACTGGCCGCCACTCAGCACTGCAACTGCGTGTGTGACACAGTAATAGGTCTAGGACCCAGCAGCGACGAAACAACAGACCCGGCAACATTGCGACTGCATGCAAGAGCCGAGTTGTTAGACCGGCAGTGCTGGAGGGCCAGTCACGTCCCGGGCGATATCGATTCGCCGGCAGTCGTTGGCCGCTGCGTCTCACAGTGCGCTGTGAGTGTTCTGTTCAAGAGCGGCTCCTGAAAATCCGAGAGTCGTTGAAGTGAATCCAAGGGTCTGCGGCTACGGACGACTCATTGAATGCGCGCACGCCCTGCACGCCACGGCACAGCCGCCGTGGACTCTAGCCAGCTCCTGTCCGGATCTCATCTGAGCTCAGTCACCACAATCAACAGATTCAATCTGGTGGCACACGGAAACCAATTCAGCCGCGGAGTGAGAGCAGTACCAAGCAAGCAGTCAACGTGGGCAAGAGGGTCAGTGATCAACAAAACCCACGATGACCAGCAGGGCACCTGATATAGTTCTAGAGTATGTCTTACACGGAGATGAACGCAATAGCCCGGCAGCGAGGGCAACAGAAGGAAAGTAGACGGCCAAAACCCCCGAAAGTAGACAGCAGCAAAAAGCAATCACTCTCCCAGGCGAAAAAGCCACAACGAACCGACACAGCCGACACAACCACACCCACGCACCCACACGCACGCGCACTCCCGCACCCCTCCACTACGGCACTCGCGCCACAACCGCACACAGCAACAATCACCACCGCACTACTGCCCACCCCAGCAAAACCAGCCACCACCGACCCCCCAACAGCAGCACCCCCACTCCATCCTGCCCCACTGGAGCATTCCATCACGGGCCCCCCGCACATGAGAGCCCGGGGGCGCACGCCCCCCACAGTGCAAGGCGTACCAGCCCTCCCCCCCCGGCCGCCCGACAGGGGCCTCAGGGCGGGGCGCGAAGGGCACTGGCGGCGCCGCATCACTCCCCCCACGGTGGCTCGCGGGAAGGCAGGGCGGGCCAGCACGACCAGACGCGGGGCAGGCCTGCGCTGCTGCAGCCGCGGCACCCGGTCCAGCAAGGCGGCCAGCGGCCGCCTATAGCACGTCCGACGGGACATCGTGGCCAGGCACCACCGCCCTGCCCGCCAGCCGCATACGCAGCGGAGCCGCAGCGAGGACCTGGCGTGTCACACTACGATAACACTAGAGTATGTGTTACACAGTGATAGATCTAGGACTCAGCAGCGCCGAGGCAACAGACCAGGCAACAAGCAAACAGACAGACCGGCCGCCGCAAGCACTAAGGCCACGCGCCGCACGAGCAAATGCCAGAACAAACAAACGCCATCGCGAAAGCAGACACGCACACACCACGCAGTACCACGCAGGCCACGCGCACACCAAACACACAGCCAGCACTCGCCGGGCCCACAAGCGGTTGTCGACGCGACAGTAGCAGTCTGCACGGGCGCAACAGCGCGCGCTACGGCCATGTCCGAGGCCGCGAGGCACCGGTCCCAGGAGCCATAGCCTCCGCCTGCCCGGCAGCCCGAGCGGTGTCCGGGGAGGGTCGCAGGGGAGAAACGGCGGACGTGTGCCGCGATGAGTGCCACGTGGGTGTGTGGCCATGGAGCTCTGCAGCCACAGTTCCTGTGTTTGTGAGTGTTTGCTGGCTCACTGCATGTCAATGTCGCACCTCTGTGTAATTTCATCGAGTGCGCACTGACTTCCCGGCTTCATGACACTATGTACATGCATGTGTCTACGCCGCCTGTTATGGATTTTAGGCTCAGTGCCAGCTGGGCACCGCGGTCCCCAGCAGTGCCTGTCCCTGTGCATGGGGCATGCACATGGACTGCGCCGTGCTGTGCTCGCTTAGTGTGTTGTCTTTATGTTCACTGCTGGTACTGTCGACACACGTTACTGTTGTACTGTTTTGTGCGGGACTGTTGTGTGCACTGGCGGCACTGTTCTGATTGAGTTCGGATCATGTTGCGCAGACAGTGACAGCAATGCGCCACGGTGCTGTGTTAGATGTGCTGTGTTAGATGTGTTCCCTGCTTTCTTACATCGGCGCTGCCGAAGCCCTGCGTTATGCAACAGCTGCAGGTAGTACGGCAGGTGGCGGGCAACGATTCTATGAGCGGACTGCTGTGATGTGAACGGTGGTGACGCAGTGAGATGCGTCGCCGCACCATGGTTCCATGTGCAGACATGTGCATGAGAATATGGAATGACTGCAGGTATGCCGTGCGTAACATGTCTATACAGACGGCAGATTGCCAATCAGTGCGTTTAACACAAACTTTTGGAAGTGTAAACGATTAGTCGGTTGGGTGCACATCAGATAGGCATGTTCTGCAGGGGCACGCATGGCATCGTGCACTGCCTCCGCCATTCAGCAAGCTCAGCCCACACGACCATCCAACATGTGGCACCCAGACGCTGGCGCGTTCCCCGCCTGCCCCCTTGCGCCCATCCGGACCGGCGGACAACGCTGCCCCGCTCGGCGACGCCGCCAAGGCCGACGGCACCTCAGAGGGACCGACCGCCGCGGCTGCACTCGTCGCTGCTGCCATCTCAGTCGTTGTTGCTTCGTCCGAGGTCAAGGCTGCTGCGGCCGACACGGCAGGCGCCATGGACGTCGACGTCCCTGGCGAGGCGGCCATCTGCCACAGTGGCGCGCGAGAGCTCAGCGCGGCGGCTGCCGCCGCCGCCGCCGTGGACGTGAAGGCGGCCGCCCCGACCGGCCAGTGCACGGTGCGGTGTGAGCACCTTCCGCAGGAGGGCGCGGTGGCCACTGGTCCGCCGCAGCGCCTGCCCGAAGGTCGCCGGGGCCGCGCGGCCGCGGCTTGCGCCCGGCCGCTACCCATCCGCTCGCAGCGCGACCCGGAACGGGTTGATCTGCTTTTGATGTTGCCCTGCAATACCATCGCGGCCGATGTGTGCGTGACCTGTCCGGTGGCCCCCTCCCGGGTCGTCGCCGCGGCAAACACGCCAGGCGCTGCCGCCCAGCTGATGGAGGACAGGAAGCGCGACAAGTACGGCCGCTCCGTCACTGGCGCGTGTCGCTTTGTGTCCCTGTCGCATGAGACGTTTGGCCGTGTGGGCACGGGTGCGTTCGCCTTCCTAAATAAGATCGCTGACTTCGCTGCGGCTTTGGGGGCCGTGTCCAGGCGAGCGTTCTTGCAGAATGCCATGTGCGAACTCTCCGCCACTCTATGCCGTGGTGTGACGCGCCAGGTCCTCGCTGCAGCTCCGCTGCGCATGCGGCTGGCAGGCCGGGCGGTGGTGCCTGGCCACGCTGTCCCGTCGGACGTGCTATAGGCGGCCGCTGGCCAACTTGATGGACCGTGTGCCGCGGTTGCAGCGGCGCAAGCTGGCCCCGCGTCTGGTCGTGCTGGCCCGCCCTGCCTTCCCGCGAGCCACCGTGGGGTGAGTGATGCAGCGCCGCCAGTGCCCTTCGCGCCCCGCCCTCAGGCCCCTGCCGGGCGGCGGGAGGGGGAGGGCTGGTACGCCTTGCACTGTGGGGGGCGTGAGGCCCCGGGCTCTCATGTGTGGGGGGCCCGTGATGGAATGCTCCAGCGGGGCCGGATGGAGTGGGGGTGCTGCTGTTGGGGGGTCGGTGGTGGCTGGTTTTGCTGGGGTGGGCAGTAGTGCGGTGGTGGTGGTTGCTGTGTGCGGTTGTGACGCGGGTGCCGTGGTGGAGGGGTGCGGGAGTGCGCATGCGTGTGGGTGCGTGGGTGTGGTTGTGTCGGCTGTGTGGGTTCGTTGTGGCTTTACGCCCGGGACAGTGATTGGTTTTTGCTGGTGTCTTCTTTCGGGGGGTGGGGGTTTGGCCGTCTACTTTCCTTCTGTTGCCCACGCTGCCGGGCTATTGCGTTCATCTCCGTGTTACAAGCAAAGTCAGCGATCTTATTCAGGAAGGCGAACGCACCCGTGCCCACACGGCCAAACGTCTCATGCGACAGGGACACGAAGCGACATGCGCCTGTGCCGGAGCGGCCGTACTTGTCTCGCTTCCGGTCGTCCATCAGCTGGGCGGCAGCGCCTGGCGTGTTTGCCGCGGCGACGACCCGGGAGGGGGCCACCGGACAGGTCACGCACACATCGGCCACAACGGTGTCGCAGGGCAACATCACAAGCAGATCACCCCGTTCCGGGTCGCGCTGCAAGCGGGGGGGTAGCGGCCGGGCGCAAGCCGCGGCCGCGCGGCCCCGTCGACCCTCGGGCAGGCGTCGCGGCGGACTAGTGGCCACCGGGCCCACCTGTGGCAGGTGCTCACACCGCACCGCGCACTCGCCGGCCGGGGCGGCCGCCTTCACGGCCACTGCGGCGGCGGCGGCAGCTGCCGCGCCGAGCTCTCGCGCGCCCTTGTAACCGACAGCCGCCTCGCCGGGGACGTCTACGTCCATGGCGCCTGCCGTGTCGGCCGCGGCAGCCTTGACCTCGGACGAGGCAACAACGGCTGAGATGGCAGCAGCGACGAGTGCAGCCGCGGCGGCTGGTCCCTCTGAGGTGCCGTCCGCCGTGGCGGCGTCGCCGAGCGGGGCAGCGTTGTCCGCCGGTCCGGAGGGGCGCAAGGGGGCAGGCGGGGAATGCGCCAGCGTCTGGGTGCCACATGGGGTGGAAGGCACGGCCGAGGCGCTGGGGGCCGGGGTGGGTGGAGTGAGCGCACCAGCGGCAGCACAGCTGGCAGGCTCACAGGAGGGGCCGGGCGGCTGTGCGGGCGGCCGTGCGCCCGGCACATCCGGGTACTGCGGGAGGCTCTTGATGTTGGGCTCAAGAGACGTGGAGACGCCCGCCCGCATGATGAAGCGGCGCCATGCCTGCGTGATCGCATCATGGCGGGCGACCACCGTGCGCCACACCGCATTGCACACCAGGGCATGCGAACCATCAGCAGGCGATGCCCGGCCGCACACGCAGTCGCCGTCCGCCTCTGGGCCGGTGAACAGTGACTCACCTAGGCGCAAGCGCACATTCACGCGGAACTCTGTGGCAGTCAGCTCAGTCGCACCGGGCCTGGCTTTCAGGAAAGCTGAGGCCATCGAGCCTGCGCAACTATGCAAGCGCGCCTTGCTGGTCAGGCTGTGTTCGCGTGTTGCTGACGACGGGCTGCGCGTCCCTTGATCCAGCGCTGCAAGCAGCGCAGCCGCCTGGGCGTCAGAGTCGGCCCGGCCGACTGCATTCTGCAGCCGTGACATGCGGATGGCAGACCCCCCGCCGCTCAGGCCCGCCCATGCCGCGGGCTCGGCGGGGCACTCAGACAGCCCCGGGATGCTTGGCCACTGCTGGCGCAACTCTTCGAGAGTGTGGCGCATGGCGACGCCCGCATCGCTACGGAACGGCAGGCCTCGATCCGTCCCTTCTGCGAGGGCTGCATGGGCGAGTGCAGCGGACGACAGGCGAGCAGCGTCGGCGATGGGTTGGGTGAACCTGCGTAGGCCCATGCCGCCGTGGCGGTGGGGAAGCAGGGCTTGCAGGCACTGTGCATCCGTAAGGCTGGTCACATCCAGAATGTCGCCGAGGCCCTTCAGCAGCGCTGTCTCCACTTGGTGCAGCGGCTGCTCCAGAAACCGCCACTGCGTGCTGCGCAACAAATGGGATTCTCTATGCTGCAGGCAGTTGTGCATGACAAGCCATTTCACCTGAGGGGACAGTGGCAGTGCGGTCAGCTTCGCGATCTGCGCGCGAGTGGCTGCGCAGCGGCGGGAGACATGTGCTGTGACGAACTCATCGCTACCCAGCGGGGTGCCGCACACCACGATGCCGTCCGGGGCGACGCGCGCACCGAGCAAGGCGGCGACATGCGCAGCTGTGTCCGTGTCCTCGCAGTAGACGCTAGTCTTCTGCGGCTGGCACGGGTGCCTACCCATGATCAGTGCTGCGCCGGCGGCGACATCTTGCGGCCGTCCTTGCAGGTACGTGTCATCGTGGCATGCCGTGACCAGCGCTCCGCCGCTGACCTCGCTCGCTGCTCGCAGAGTCGGCTGATACGTCAGATTGAAGAGGAACGGCCCCATCGTGTCGCCCTGTCGCACGCCGGTCTCGCTCCACAGCACTTCATGTGCGCCGTCCGGGCGCCGCAGAAGCAGCGCCGATGCCTGTTGGTATGACATCCGCACGAATGGCAAGAGACCCGGGGCGTGCTGTGCAATGGCTGCCAGCATGGCGGTCCGATCGCACAGATTGAAGGCATTGCGGAGGTCCACTTGGACGGTCACAACATCGGGGTCATGAAAGTCAGGATACAGCGCGTGGCCTGGGATCTCAGCACCCCCAGAGATGCCGACACCGGCCTGCAGCGGGGCAAACAGGCTGGCTGCATCCGGCAGCGTCGCCAGCGCGCAGATGCCCGCCAGGCGCATCAGCGACTCACCGATTGCGATGGGCCTGACGCCGCCTGCCGTCTTGGCGAGGGCGATCAGTCGGCTGGCTTGGAGGAGAGCCGTGTGGGGGATGCTCCCCGACAGGAGGTCATTGACAAAATGGCGCAGCGCGGCGCGGATGCGTGGGTCATGTAGTGCCACGGCGCGGATGTGCTCGTTTGTCCACCCACTGGGCCCTGCTGCCGTGCCCCGCGACAGGTTCAGCACGATCTGATGGAATTGTTCCTCCCCGATCACTGCGGCGGGAGGCGGGAGGTCAGCGGTGTGCGGCAGAACGGGCGGGGGGGCAGACGGGTGCAGCTCCCGCAACGCTGCTATAGTGGCCGCATCAACGGCTGCCAGCGGGCTGCTGTCCAGGCAGCGGGCCGCGCGCCCGTCATTGCCGTTGCGGCAGTGCCTATACATGCGCCCGGCCAGCTCATGGTCAGCCAGCAGCGCTGTCCGAGTGCGCTGGGGCTTCGCACATCTCCGTGTAACACACCACCTGCAGTGTCGATGAGTTGGTGGGCTGTCGAGCGACGTACGTCTTCGTCTGCATGGTCATCTCCCATGTCCGCGCCGCGGCGTGCCACTTGTGGCAATTCCGACTGATTCAGATGCTAATTTCTGTCAGTATTAAAAGTCTTTTCGCCGGCTGAGCCTTGCGCTGCTCAGTTAGCACTGCAGTGACGGCTGCCAGCCATTGCAGCGCTGCGTGGTCAGTGCGGACACGGAATGGGTAGCCGTGTAAGTACGGCCTGAACTTCTTGGTAGCCCAAACAAGGGCAAGGCATTCGCCCTCTGTGGGCGCATGATGGCTTTCCGCATGGTTCAGAGCCCGGCTGGCGTAACCGATTACGTATTCTTTTTCCGCGGACACAGGATGTGACGGTACTCCGATTGTACCTGGGTTGTGTCAAGCTGTACTGTGTAAACCCCCTAAGGTCCAGCCAGCACACCATAGCGCTTATATAGTGTTCCGGCCTGTGTGCGACTCCTGCCTTTAGCCCATTTGCAATGTGCTAATCCCCACACACGCCAACACCCCTTTCTAGAAGGGTCTATGCTCACGTCAGCCATGCTCTCTCGAGCATGCTCACGTAGCAGTGTTGGTGACCACATAACACAGCAACCTCGGCACAGGCATGTGCGCGGAAGGTCAGAGAAGCATCTCTGCCTCCTCGAGGACCTTCTGAAGGCTTCCAGAAGACTGTGCTGCCGCGTACAGCTTGTATCGTCACAGAGCTCCCCCCCTAAGCCTCTTGCTTGCCCTCAAGCAAGTCAGTCAGCTCGTCTAGCGACAAGAGGAAAGCGTCTGTCGGTGGCTCTTGGTTGCGGCTCGACCAAAAGTCCCGGATGTGATGGTCGCAACCATGTAGAAGCATGGCATCATGCCAGCCTTGGCCGCCGCCTACCCAATGCACATGGTATTGCCGTCTAGGCACATCCCTAGTATCAGAGATGTGATCAACCTCAAAGAACAATTCAGAGTCCTCTACCTCTGGAATTACTGGGGGCTGATAAGGACCATCGCCATGGTACTTCCTCAGTGACGAGACATGGAATACATTGTGCATGCGATGCAACGGGCTTGGCAACTCAACACGAAAGCTGAGCCTATGCTGACCAATCACTTCTGTAATCGGAAAAGGGCCCAAGTACCGGGGCGCTAGCTTCAACTTGAAGCCTTGCTTTAGCTTGAAGTGTTTGATGTGGACCAGCACTCGGTCTCCCACCTCTAGCAACTCTGCCGGTCTCCTGCGGCGATTAGCCGAGGCCTTTTGCCTTTGCTGTGCTGCCTCTATGCACCTCTTGGCAACTTGTAGTTGCTCAGACCACCTGCCGACGAACTTGTTCACTCTCGCATTCTCTTTGCGCAAAACTTGCGAGATGGGAGTGTCGGGATGCTGCCCGTAGTTCAGCATGAACGGCGTGTTGTCGATGGTCGAATTGTGTGCATTGTTCATGGCGAACTCTGCCACTGGCAACAGCGTGTCCCAGTTTTTCTGCGAGTTGTCAACGAAATGCCTGAGTGTATCCTCTAACACACCATTGGCGTTTTCTGTTTGCCCGTCAGACTGGGGGTGCTTGCCTGAGGACTTGTTGTGCTCAATGCCGAAGTGCTCGCACATGAGCTCCCAAAACGACGCAAAGCGCACGTCCCGGTCTGTCACTATGCTGCTGGGAATTCCATGCAGCTTCCACACTGTATCTTCAAACAGGTGGACCAGATCTGTGGCAGTGACATTCTTTGTGCATGGCGCCAGGTGCACCATCTTCGACAAGCGATCAACGAAGACCACGATAGTATTGTAACCCCGCTCAGTTACAGGCAAGTCAGTTATCAGGTCTAAAGACACTGATTCCCATCGTCGACCTGGGATAGGGAGAGGGTGTAATTCGCCCTGTGGCAACTGGTGCGACGCCTTGACGTGCTGGCACGAATCGCAAGTCTTTACGAATTTCGCCACGTCTACTGACACGCGCTCCCAGTGGAAAACCTCTCTCACCTTCTTGATCGTACGAGCCACCCCGTAGTGACCATACTGCGGGTGGGAATGCACTGATTCTATGCACTCTGTTCTCAACGTTTCAACGTCGGGGATGTACAGGCGATCATTCTTCGTCTTGCACAATCCGTCCTGGTGTTTTACCAGTTTTAGTCTGTCAAAGCGTTTCTGGTCTGATCGCTGCATCTGTTCGCAACCTTGTCGGCAACGGGCAAGTAGATTGTGAACCACATAGCCTTTGACAGCTTGTGCCGAAGGATGGACATTCACAACAGTTTCTCGATTGAGTTTCTGTTTCTTGCGCCGTCTCCCCCCCTTAGCAGTGCGTGGCTCACGCAGGACACCAGCGTAGAAGAGAGCGACAGAATTCCTCTGATGGTGGGCCGTTACACTGTCAAGTGTACGCACACATTTACCACCAGCTTGCATTATTGCAAAGTGTTGCGGTGCACGCGATATCGGATCCGCGACATTAGACGCGCCTGGCCTATATTTCCATACGTAGTCGTACGCTGACGACTCATACAACCACCTCGCTCTGCGCTTCAGAGTATGCGGGTTGGTACACTGATCAACGTATGTATTAGGCTGATGATCCGTCTCGATCACAAATGGCCTGTCTGCCAACTCCAAGTAACACCGCCACTCTCGCAGTGCATAGATAACGGCAAGCATTTCAATGTCGGAAGCAGAGTAGTTTGCTTCACGCCCAGACAGCTTCTTAGAATAGAAAGCGACTGGGTGCCGATTCTGGAGCAGCATGCCACCCACAGCCGGTGCAGCTGTACAAGCATCACACACAACAGTGAACGACTCGGAAAAGTCTGGCAGTGCTAGTACAGGTGCACTTATCAAAGCATCTTTCAGATCTGAAAACGCTTGTGCGCACGCAGAGGTCCACTTATGTGTGAACGCCTCTTGCACGTTGCGAGCAGCCTCTGCTGAGAGCTTGCCCCACTGCAGCAGCTTTCCCTTCCGGTCAGTTGCCGTATGCCCTTGAGTAGATCTGTCAGAGGGCTGGCTATTTTCGCATAATTACGAATGAATCGCCGGAAGTAATTTGCCAGGCCCAGGAAGCTGCGCACTTCATACACAGAACGAGGCTGCGGCCAGTCATTGACCACTTGTACCTTCGCTGGATCAGGCTTAATCCCCTCCGTGGACACGATGTGACCCAGGAATTTCAATTCCGGTTTGAAAAACTCACACTTAGACAGTTTGGCTTTGTACTGACTCTGTTTCAACACTTCCAGCACTATCCGCAAATGTTGCAGATGCTCTTTTTCTGTTCGCGAATAAATTAGTATGTCGTCGAGGTAGACGCACACAAACCGGTTCAGCTGCCCGGAGAACAGTTTGTTCATTTTCGCTTGAAAGAGCGCCGGAGCATTGCAAAGCCCGAATGGTAACACTCGCCATTCATATTTCCCCACATGTGTGTTGAATGCCGTTTTCTCCCAATCTGAGGGGTGCAGGCCGATCTGGTGGTATCCCGATGTCAAATCGAGGGAGGTGAAGTACTTTGCACCGCTCAAATTATCCAGCAGATCATCAATTCGAGGAAGTGGGTACTTATTCTTAAGTGTCAACTTATTGAGTGCGCGGTAGTCTATACACATGCGCAGCGAACCGTCCGGCTTTGGAACGAACAGCACTGGTGCACCAAATGCTGAGGATGACGGCACAATGCGTCTAGCATCCATCAACTCTTGGACTTGCTTTTCTACCTCCTTACGTTCTTTCATGGATAAGCGGAACGCTGACCTGTTGGGCGGTGTAGCATCGGGCTGCAACCGAATGCCCTCAGGAGTATCATCCTGCCGCTCACCAACAGTTGGCGCATCAAACACTTCTGCGAATTCGTCAAGCAGAGCGTGCACTTTCTGTTCGCGTGTTTCTGATGTCTCTGCGGATTCTTCCTTCTTATCGCGGCACATGACCAGGAATGGAGTTGCCCGATCCATGCTAGGACGCGACAGTATTCTGGCAGCTTGTACGTGTGACAACAGAGATATCTTTCCAGGCGCTGCTGTGTCTGGCGCACCCGCGTGCGGTGTCGAGTCATCGACAGCAGCACTCTGATGGGGAAGAATGCGTAGGCGTTTTCGCCTAAGCCACATGCTCGCTGGCACGTATGCTCTGGCATCCGAGTTGCCGTAGTCAATACAGGCACCCTCAGTGATGAACCAATCATCTCCAAGGATCACATCTACCCCTGGCACCATTTCAACAACATGCAGCATGACATCTGATTGATATGCCTGGATTTTCAACTTGCAGTGCACATAACCAGAGGTGGCAGTTTGTCTACCATCGGCCATAACGATTGGTACACTGTTCTTGTGAATAGTCAGTTTGTGTCGCTGTGCAAAACTTTTGCTCACAAAACTGTGTTTCGCGCCGGAGTCCCCGAGCGCTGTGCAGTGCACACCAGCTATCGACGCAGAGAACACGAACGTCAGATCGTTGTTCACAGATTCACCATCACTGTCTTTCTCATGCAATAATGGTGCTGTATGAAACTGCTGTAGCCCTGGTGGCAGATCGTGCAACTTATGTGGCCCGCGTTTCAACGCTGGCGAGTCGTAAAACACCACGTGCTCAGATACTGCGTCGTCAGCGCGCGACTGTAGAGTGTACATCTCATGCATGCCCTTAGTCGCCGCTGTTGGCAGTGCCGCCTTGGGCAAAGCAAAGTACGCTGCCGTACGCATGGGTGAATTCGACTTGCACGTATGGTAGTGTGTCAACACTCTCGCAACCTGATCTGGGCGATCAACTTCCAATACGTTACACCTTTTCTCTACCGCACAGCTCAGAAACTCGTCTACACTGTCGTACTCATGGGAAGCAATGTCTCCAACACTGCCTAGAGTAGCGACAAGGGTAGAGAGGGACCCAGCGCCGTGCCCTCACTTGGCAAACGACACTTTCTTATGGGCTTTCCCTCCTGACTCAGAGGCGTTCCGGCTAGGGAATTTGTTCACTCTATCTGCCTGGCCTTTCTTGACCAAGGATCGCACTTTGCCCATGCGAGCAGCGAACATGTCGTTGCCGTTCTTGTCCTTCTCGCCTGTGCATGACGCCTCATGGCGGGAACGCTCATGCGGGTCTGCAATATGGTAGGCGCACTTGCCACATCGGTCGAACCGTTTGGCAAGCGCTGCGTATGACATGTCACCGTGCTTGTTCCCGCGTTTCGACTCGGACCCGGCTGAGTCTGTCTTTCGCTTTTTTGGCGCACTGGTGTCAGACATATCCGAAGCTTTTGTGCGTTTTTCGTGACGCAGTACCTGCACGAGGACCCCCTCCTGATCAAGTTTGCAGACAATTTCTATTGCCCTCGTGATCAGCGCACCGAACGACTCTGTCGGACGGTACTCAAGGCTCGTGTTGAGATAGTTCTGCGACAACGTCAGCAGGTCTGAGCGTACGGACAGAATTTTCTGAACCAGATGTTTGTACCAAAAATGGGAACCATCGGCTGGCATCTCGCCATGCTGGACGAGCATACCGAATGTCTCAATGTCATCACGCAGAGTTTTGGACGCAAAGGACATGTCTAGAGCGTTCTGTGTGAACATAGCCTTGTGGTCAGGCACGAGCGCGATAAGCTTGCGCATCACGTCATCTGGCGTGCTGGATTCGAGATTCAGGTCTGGATACGTCCTAAGGAATGATCGACGCGCAGCTCCCGCTAATGCATTAACGATGCTAAACGCTTGCTGACGCTGGGGCAAACCGCTAGCACCGAGCAACACCAGAACTTCCTTCGTCCACGTCAACAACGGCAGGTAAAAATCAGGTTCTATGAAATTCGACCGTTCGTTGTGACTGCCTTTGAACTCAGGCAATTTCAGGTCACGCACGCCCAATTTATCAGACATTCTGGCGGGAGTAGGTACCTGTGTAGTCCTTTCCAGTGCCGATAGCAGGGTGGTCCGCGTTTGGGTCACCGCGGCCTCGACCGCCGTAGATACTGCCTGATTGACGATCAATTGGACGTCCTGCGCAGAGAAAGTTGCCGCAGCGGCAACCACGGGCGCGGCTGGCGATGGCGCTGGCGGATTTTGCGCCTGTTGCGTGCCAACGGTGCCTGTTCGATCAGGCCCGTCGACTGCAAGGTGGTTTATTCCTTGCGTCACGCCCCGGACCTCGGTGGTCGTGACTGTGGGATGCACTGTCCCTGATTCCGGGACACTTGGGTTTGCAACCCGCGTGTCCACGTCTGTCATCTCGGTGTCAACCGGATGATTGACGTCACGCGCGGCCATAGCGCTGCTTTGGCCGGCGTTTTGGTTTTGTGAGTGCGTGTTGCCCGCGTTAGTAGTTTGCACTACGGTCGGAGCACTCGCTTGCCCAACTCTCGGAACTGTATCGTTCGTGGGTCTTTCGTTTGCAGCAGGCGCGCTGGCCTGTGCTATGTTGGCTGGGGCGCTGCCCTGTGCCGTAAGCTTTCTAGCGGTTCGAGGAGCCATGGTTTAACCTTGGGGAACGACCTAGACAAGCTTGTGAACACTGTAGTGTAATGGAAAGTAAGCTCTCAATCGCCGATACCACTGTGACGGTACTCCGATTGTACCTGGGTTGTGTCAAGCTGTACTGTGTAAACCCTCTAAGGTCCAGCCAGCACACCATAGCGCTTATATAGTGTTCCGGCCTGTGTGCGACTCCTGCCTTTAGCCCATTTGCAATGTGCTAATCCCCACACACGCCAACACCCCTTTCTAGAAGGGTCTATGCTCACGTCAGCCATGCTCTCTCGAGCATGCTCACGTAGCAGTGTTGGTGACCACATAACACAGCAACCTCGGCACAGGCATGTGCGCGGAAGGTCAGAGAAGCATCTCTGCCTCCTCGAGGACCTTCTGAAGGCTTCCAGAAGACTGTGCTGCCGCGTACAGCTTGTATCGTCACACATAAACGCCGACGTGCTGCCGCGCCGGCTGATACTGACGCCGATGCGAAGCCCCAGCGCACTCGGACAGCGCTGCTGGCTGACCATGAGCTGGCCGGGCGCATGTATAGGCACTGCCGCAACGGCAATGACGGGCGCGCGGCCCGCTGCCTGGACAGCAGCCCGCTGGCAGCCGTTGATGCGGCCACTATAGCAGCGTTGCGGGAGCTGCACCCGTCTGCCCCCCCGCCCGTTCTGCCGCACACCGCTGACCTCCCGCCTCCCGCCGCAGTGATCGGGGAGGAACAATTCCATCAGATCGTGCTGAACCTGTCGCGGGGCACGGCAGCAGGGCCCAGTGGGTGGACAAACGAGCACATCCGCGCCGTGGCACTACATGACCCACGCATCCGCGCCGCGCTGCGCCATTTTGTCAATGACCTCCTGTCGGGGAGCATCCCCCACACGGCCCTCCTCCAAGCCAGCCGATTGATCGCCCACGCCAAGCCGGCAGGCGGCGTTAGGCCGATCGCGATCGGTTAGTCGCTGATGCGCCTGGCGTGCAGCTGCGCGCTGGCGACGCTGCCGGATGCAGCCAGCCTGTTTGCCCCGGTGCAGGCCGGTGTCGGCATCTCTGAGGGTGCAGAGATCCCCGGCCACGCGCTGTACCCTGACTTTCATGACCCCGATTTTGTGACCGTCCAAGTGGACCTCCGCAATGCCTTCAATCTGTTTGATCGGACCGCCATGTTGGCCGCCGTTGCACAACACTCCCCGGGTCTCTTGACCTTCGTGCGGATGTCATACCAGCAGGCATCGGCGCTGCTTCTGCGGTGCCCGGACGGCGCACATGAACTGCTGTGGAGCGAGACCGGCGTGCGACAGGGCGACACGATGGGGCCGTTCCTCTTCAACCTGACGTACCAGCCGACTCTGCGAGCAGCGAGCGAGGTTAGCGGCGGAGCGCTGGTCACAGCATGCCACGATGACACGTACCTGCAAGGAAGGCCGTAAGATGTCGCTTCCGGCGCATCAGTGATCATGGGTAGGCACCCCTGCCAGCCGCGGAAGACTAGCGTCTATTGCAAGGACACGGATGCAGCTGCGCATGTCGCCGCCTTGCTCCGAGCGCACGTCGAACCGGACGGCATCGTGGTGTGCGGCACCCCGCTGGGTAGCGATGGGTTTGTCACAGCGCATGTCTCCCGCCGCAGATCGCGAAGCTGACCGCACTGCCACTGTCCCCGCATGTGAAATAGCTTATCATGCACAAATGCCTACAACATAGAGAATCCCATTTGCTGCACAGCACGCAGTGGCGGTTCCTGAAGGAGCCGCTGCACCAGGTGGAGACAGCGCTGCTGAAGGGCCTCGCCGACATTCTGGACGTGACTAGCCTCACACAGACGTGCGGTGCCTGCAAGCCCTGCTTCCCCACCGCCACGGCGGCATGGGCCTTCGCAGGTTCACCCAACCCATTGCCGACGCTGCTCGCCTGTCGTCCGCTGCACT
Source organism: Ulva mutabilis (assembly GCA_900538255.1). Classification (NCBI taxonomy): domain Eukaryota; kingdom Viridiplantae; phylum Chlorophyta; class Ulvophyceae; order Ulvales; family Ulvaceae; genus Ulva; species Ulva mutabilis. The sequence continues at coordinate 73,960 of UNSF01000126.1, forward strand.
CGCCCATACCGCCCTCGCAGAAGGGACAGATCGAGGCCTGCCGTTCCGCGGCGATGCGGGCGTCGCCATGCGCCACACTCTCGACGAGTTGTGCCAGCAGTGGTCAAGCATCCCGGGGCTGTCTGAGTGCCCCGCCGAGCCCGCGGAATGGGCGGGCCTGAGCGGGTTACAAGCTGCACCGAGTGCCTAACCACGCCTGTGCAGAAAGTGCGCAGGTAAAACTACATCTGTGTAACTCAGAGATAGATTACAGTCGCGGGACTAGGCGAAGAAGTACAACTCGCAAGAAGTAGTACCGTTGTCGCCACAGAAATCCAGCACGCGTCTCGCGAACCGGTATCAGCAACCACACAGCCGTACCTCCATGTACTGTGCATGCTTGCAACAAATCATAAAAAATACATACAAGCAAGTCCACCTCCGGAATCCCGCCCCGACCTGCCCCCGGCCACCGCTCGGACCGCGGCGTTCAATGGCAGTGGCTCCGGCACCAGGTGGCACTACAATAAAGGGGGGTTGTGCTTTGATCTGCCGTCTGCTTTGGTTGTCCTAATTCACATTGGAGGGGCTGTGTCCACGATGGATACCTCGGCTCTAGGCTGTGTGCTGTGTGTGCCATCGTGTGTCACTGGTGTGGGTCCTGGCCCGAAGCGCACTGATGGCTGACCATACCCCCCCCCCCCCCCCCCTTTGTGTAGTGTGGTCTGGGGCAGGGCCGCCCACCGAGACCATGGCCGTGTCGGGTGGGCGCGGACGTGCGCAACACCGTGTCGTTCGAACGAATTCCTTTCACCGTGCTGGCTACTGTTGGAGGCTGCGCGCCGCGCTCTCCGACGCCCGTGCATGGACTGTACATATGATGCACAAATCGCAGACGCCCTGGTCTTGTGTGCTGTGTGGTTGTACCGGCACCGCGCATTTGCGCTGCCGGTTGTGGTCCTTGTGACCGCGATGCATGCTGATGCGGAGGGAGACTGTGCTTCTTGGAATCAATATTGTTTGTTCTGCTTTGTTCTGCCATGGGCTGTGCTGCTTTACCCCGGGGTAACTACAGGGCCCGGCGCTGCTGGGGCCTTGATCTATCACGGTGTAACACACTGCCAGCATCAGCATGGATGAATGCCACGAGTCGGGCCCACCACACATGATCAGATGCTGTATCAGAACAGCACCACGAAGCTGCTTTGCTGCCGAGAGGGTGTCGATCGCCTGAGCGCAGGCCTGGGGCGTAAAGACGTAAATCAGCCGCGTGCCCGTGCCCGTCGCAGATCCGTGATAGACCTTGCTGCTGCAAGGCACAGACGCGGTCCAGTGGCTGCACTAGATACAGCAGCCTGGCTATATAGCTATCTGTACATGTAGCTAATTGCAATTGCAGGGGTGTAGTACTATACCTCCATACTACGTCGATACGACACGCAATACCAATGCAGATAGTGGGAATCACTACACAAAAGGGGGGGTATGGTCAGCCATGAGTGCGCTTCGGGCCAGGCCCCAAACCAGTGCCACACGGTGGCGCAAACAGCAGACTCTCTTGAGCTGTTGCATCCATCGTGGACACAGTCCTTTCAGTGTGATTTAGGACAACCAAAGCGCCCGGCAGACAAAACCATAACCCCCCTTTATTATAGTGAATCTATGTGTTTCAAAGTTGTCCGCTTGTTAGTGCGGCTTTACTGACTCTGTAGTACGCGTCATGTCAATGGCTTTGGTTAATGCTAACACTTGCGGGTGATCGTATTGTAGACCATCTTTGCTCGGCCCGGCCAATGCATACGCCTCTACATCTCTCGGCGCACTGCACAAATTAGCTCAGCAGGCTCCTAATTGTTTGTGCACCGTTCGCGTACATGGCACGTGCATCGCACGTACATGGCTTCAGCTATGCGAGTTTGCGTTGCAGCCATACATGTAACCAGCCACATGCCGGCAGGACGGCGATGTAGCTTTGTGCGACAAAAGCGGCATGCAATAAATTTGACTGGTCAGGCTAGACAACGACCGACGCTTTACCAATGAAGCAATTGAAGTGCGGCTTGCGGAGTCAGCAATTGAAACTGTCTAACAGTCAGCACCCTAAGGGCACTGAAAGGGCTAAAGCATGTGTCCACGACATATGCATTCGCTCTGGGCTGTCTGCTGTGTGCACCATCGTGTGTCGGTGCGCTGGTGTGGGGCCTGGCCCGAAGCGCACTGATGGCTGACCATGCCCCCCACCCCCCCCCCCCCCCCACAGTTATAGATCTAGGACCAAGCAGCGCCCAGGCAACAGACCAGGCAACACGCAGACAGATACACCACCCCCCGTTTTTGGAGTTGTAAACTTCTCCGTACACATTGTGACTGTGTGCAGGTATCATCAACGATTACGCTGGCCCGGGAAGTTCAGGATCCACAGCGCATGATGTTCGCATTTACACTGCAGGTCCTGTGTGGTACCTTGCTCTTGCACAGTCCAATTCAGCCTGGCAAAGCCGCAAAATTCAGCCTTGAGAGTGGGAAATTGGACTTTGACTACGCGCCCGGAGATGTTTACAGCGACACTGCAACGTTGGAAACCTTTCCGTGGGACTTTGACTCGCCGGTCACAGATGCAGATGCGGTAATGCAAGCCGGCGCCTCCCGCAGGCTTTTGCATGGCTGCAAAAAGAACAGAATGAAGTGTGTTCCTAACGCTCAGCACTTTCGCTCTTGATATGTACCGACTGTCGCATATATATGCGCCATCCATGATGCGTGGCGATGCACTCTATACCTCATTATTGCAATGCTTGCACAGCAGCAACAGATCACACTACTAGCACTACCGCGTACTGTGGTATCCAGGTAGGTTCTTAGCACCCTACATCTGTACAGCCCAGCTATGGGACAAACAAGTATCAAATCCGACACTGCAGCCTAGGTTAGTGGAAGTGAGGATGCCATATCTACTTGAACTTATACACAAAAGTGTACATGTATGCACCTATTACAGTTCCAGGTTCAACAATGATCGCGAGCAGCCTCAATCTGTGTAATTAACATACTAGTTATAATGTAACTAAGGTACATATACAGGTACCCTAAAAAGTGCGTTGTCTATGTACTGCTGCACATTGAGTGCTGCGCCGCCCTTTTGTAAATGGGGACCTTGTTATGCGGCCCTGATGGCCTGAGTAGTCCCGTCTCTATTGGACACACCGGCGGCATTGTTTCAATGATCTAGCATCTGTGCCCGCTACCTGTGTGCTTGGTAACGGCGGTCATTGCAGGTGCGCGAGTGTCTGACGTGTGTTCATGTGAGCCGTCTGCAGTGGGGGTGGCTAGCTAGCGCTTGCCCTCGTGGTCAAAGTTACGAAATTGCTGTGCTACCAGTTGCTTGGGTGCCCGCGGTCGTGGTGCTGGCGGCCCTGGTGGTCCTGTTGCTGTTTCGCGCGTTGCATTTGCATGTACACGTCGAACATGCATGCATGCATTATGTGCAGAGACAAACCTACAGTTCCACAGGGAACCAAGCATGACTGTGTGTCCTCGCTTGCAGGTGCCGTCAGTCGCTGCAAGTGTGTCCCACTTGCAAGTTCTTTGGAGGGTCCAATGCTGGACACTGCAAGGCGCCGGCCAAAAGAAAGCGAGGCAAGGTCCGAATCCTGCCATGCTTTCGGAAGGCAAACGATGGGATTGAGGGTAATGAGGGCAATGAGGGCAACGAGGGCAATGAAGGCAGCGATGCCTCCCCCATCTCGGGTATACAGATCGCGCTTGTCAACGTTAACGAACCAGCTGAGGAAGACAATGAGACCAGTACAGGGGATGCAGGCAACGAAGGGGACGAGGGGGACGAGGGCAATGAGGGGGAGGAGGGCAATGAGGGCAATGAAGGTGATGAGGGAAATGAAGGAGACGAAGGAGACGAAGGAGACGAAGGAACAGGTGCCCAGCGCATGCGCGACAACGGCGATGAGGGTAATGAGGGAGACGAGGGCAACGAAGGCGATGAAGGCAACGAGGGCAGTGAAGGAGACGAGGGGAATGAAGGCGATGAAGGAGACGAAGGGAATGAAGGCGATGAAGGGGATGAGGGCAATGAAGGCGACTATACATTCCCGCTGGACTACACAATAGAGCCAGGCAACACTTCAACGATTGTCATCGACTATGATTACGGGCTTGACGAGGCGCTGCCAGCATGTTCTGGGCTGTGCGTGGCCAATGGCAGGCGCTGCTTTGGAGAGAGTGCCGTATTTGAGGGCAGGCCAGCGCGGTGCTGCAATGAAGATTATATATGCGTCCGCCGAAATGAACGCGACAGCAAATGCATTCCGGCGACAGATGGCGTCCCAGCCGGTTGGGATGGAGAGCTGGTTCGATGCAAATAGTTGTGGCAGATTCATGCCGTGACTGCGCCAACATTGAGCACTAGAACAAGGTGGAGTTATGGATTTGTCTAGATCTGCCGTGCGCTTTGTTTCCATAATTAACCTTAAGAGGGCTGTGCCTGCAATGCATGCATCAGGTCTGGGGGGTTTTTTTTGAGCCAGCCAGCATGGCCAAGTTGAAGATGAGCCATCCAGGTTCGTCAGTGTGATATGGTTGACACCGCCGCAGGTGCTTCGCTTGGGCTATCGGCATAGGATGCAGCAGTGAATTGTTGCCAGTGCAAGCAGTGTGATGCGGGGATCAGCGATGACAGGCCTGAAGCTGTGGGTGCGCATGTGTAACAGATCAAGCTGTGCAGTCCTGGAGTCTATGCATTTGCGTCTGATATAGTTAGTGTGTGTTGCACGGCGAGTGACGCAGGGACCCAGCAACGAGGGGAACAACATGATAGCGCGTGCAGTGTGGCGCAGGTGTGCGTAGATGGTGGAAGGGAGTGCACAAGCGACTCGTGTGCGTGTCGGCTTTCGCGCTGGCGTTAGTTCGTTCTGGCATTTGCTCGTGCGGCGCGTGGCCTTGGTGCTTGCGGTGGCCGGTCTGTTTATCTGCATGTTGCCTGGTCTGTTGCCTCGGCGCTGCTGAGTCCTAGATCTATCACTGTGTAACACACAAGCGACTCAGGCAATCAGTCTGCTGCAGATCTTGCTGCAGAACTTGCTCTTGTATACAAACCAGCAGCGCGGTCACGTACACGCCACCATGTCTATTACAGGTCCCGAAATTGAATCATCCTAGAACCCCGCGGAAACCGCAGTACCACGCGCAGCACACCGGTCTCGTAGGATGACCTGCATGTAAGAATGCAGATACGAGCATCTGCATGTAGCAGTGGTGGAAAGACGCCATGAACCACCTGCCGACGGACAGGCGTTCTTGCGGCTGCACAGAAGTCAGTCAGGCTGTGCAGCGCGATCCGGAGGGCTCTCCGCCACGCGTAAGCCCGGCGCGTCGTCCAGCGGCACCATCCGGGCCGTCTCTTCTGGCGCCCAGTGCATCAGCTTCACATAACGCCGGTCAGACACAGCAAAGTCCTCAAAGCGACTCTCCTCCGCCATCCACGCCACATCCAGGGTGCACCCCAATACGCGCAGCCGCTTCGCGGAAACTTGACCACCGACGCCCACGTCCAGCTCCAAGCTCTCGCACCCCTCCACAGTCACATCCTCAACCACCGCTGTCGCCACCACGCCGGCATGAACGCTCTGGCCTCCGACCACGGCCGTTCCCGCGTGCGCGGCTGCGGTCCTCTTGAGTGCAAAACATGCATGATCCAGCCCGCTGTTTCCTCCGCGGTTGCAAACCGTACATCTAATTAATTCTGCCCGCTGCTGCCCGAAAGTCGCACCAATATCACAGCCCCTCACGCGGCTGCTGCGCAGCGTTGCACGGCATGATCCCAGCGCGCCGACACCAATGCCAACTCCTGAAACCTCAAAGCACAGCAGCGCCACCGCAAGCCCCAGGCACTCTACCCGAACCCCTATCCATTCAACCACGTCAGACCCCTCTAGCCTGCAGTTTTCCAGATTCACAACAGATCCGTAAAGATCTGTTGACTCGCTCCGCGCCATGCGCAGAGCCTGCACGCCCGTATGCACTCTTCGGACAGTCAGCCTCCTGGCAGGTATATACGAGCTGCAGCCCGTGACAGACACGCCGCACGTGGAATCTGTGCAGGTGGAGTCTTGGACGGTGAGGCGACTGTGCTGTTCTGCTCGTATGCTTACGTGTCCGCCATAGAAAGTGCAGTCAGACACGTGCGCAGTGGCATTCTCCTCAAGGCGGACGCCGCCGTGGCAGGCACAGAAGGATCTTCGCACGGGACAGCACGGGACAGCACGGGACAGCACGGGACAGCATGGGACAGCACGTGACAGCACGGGACAGCACGGGACAGCACGGGACAGCACGGGACAGCACGGGACAGCACGGGACAGCACGGGACAGCACGGGACAGCACGGGACAGCACGGGACAGCACGGGACACCGCTGCCGTGGCAGTCAGGCCCAAATGTGCACCGCCTGATTTATGCGGTTGCCCCCGTGCACACAACAACACCGGATTCCGCTCCAATCGCCACGCAGTCCTTTACTATGGCCCTCGTGTCTACCCTCACAAAGGGCCGCTCACGCTGCGGCGCGCCCCGAAGCTGACACCTCTGACACGCACGGGCTTGACCGGGTCCCTGCCGCCCGCACAGACAGCCATCCACGGCCCGTCGAAAACACAGTCTTGAACGCTGCCGGTCTCCACACTGCAGAGCAAGACGGCTCCAGGAAACATCTGCGGCCCGTGTGTGGCCAACTCTGACACCGCCAACCTGGCGTTCCGCTTGAGCGCATCATCGCAGCGGTCGACAAAGCGGCACTGGTTCACCTCGACTGCCACCTTCCCCTTGCAGGCCACGCCCTGGGCGCACCCGTCAAAGCACACGCCATGTATGCGCAAACGCGGAACATTCTCTTCTGGTGACGGGCGCCCAACTACACCAAGCGTGTGGCCGCGTGCCGATTCCCCCACCATCTCCAAGCTGGGGCCGCTGAAAACGACTGCTGTGCGCTGGATGAGCTTCCGCATGCCGGCCTCGCTTTGCGGGTCCGTGCCCTCGAAGTGTACAAACTCGGTGTCTACGACACGTGCTGTGCCCCAATCCGACTGCACGCCGATCCCAGCACTCTCTATGCGGCAACTCAGCATCGCTAGCCAGCCATCTACTACGTTAACGGACACTGCGCGCTGCGGTTCAGGCACAGAGCAACCACACAGCACACAGTCCACCAAGACCAGCGAGCCGGTCAAGCTCACAGCACACGTGCCGCCACGCCCCTCTATGTGGCAGCCCTCTGCAAAGCACAGCTTCCCCCCGTCCTCGAGCACGCAGACAGGCTCGGAGCTCGACAGCGATGAAAAGCGCAGCCGGGCTGCGCTTCCGGGGTCCCCCACCACTACGCCCCACGCCATGGAGCGCAGCGTGCACAGCAGCACCTCTGCCCTGCTGCCTTTGCACGCCTGCAGCCCTGCACCGTTGTTGCAACGCACGCGGCACCAGTGCATCTGCAGCAAGCCCCTGGTGTTGGTTTTCCCTCCCACGTTGATGGTGCAGGCCATTGGGTCTGTCTCCGCGTAGCCGCTAGATTGATTTTGCGTCCCACAGCTAGCTGATGCATGGGTCGAATCATCGGTGACGGCACCTGCATCTCGAAAGACCGCCCGCGAATGCTGCTCGGCAACAATCCCTTGGAAAGCACTGTGTATGTTGGTCTGAAGGACCTCCACAGCGCGTCCGCGTGTGCTGACGCACAAGGCATCCCCTCTGAAACGACACGCGGTCACCCGTACAGATGCTTCCCGCCTAGCAAGAAGTGTTGCGACCGGCAGCAGGAAGTTCGCGCCTAGTATCAGCTGCGCTGTGCAGTGCTCCACCTCAGCATGGGTTCCCGCGTCATTGGCGACGAGCGTAGTTGTGTTGTTTATGAGGGCGCATGCACCCAACATGACGGAGGCGCCCCGCTCTGCAACAGGGCCTGTATGGCATGAATGGAAGACGCAGCCGGTGAGGTGGGCGACGGTGGCGGCGCCGCTGGCCACGACGGCCAGGGTGCAGAGATGGAAACGGCAACGGCGGAGGGTCAGGTGTGCGCCGTGCACAGCGTACAGCGTGCAATTGTCAAACACGCAGTCCGTAAACGTGCTGGCGAAGTTTGGCCCCGCACACATGAGTGTTGCACCTGCATGCATGCGCGTACGGCGTCACAGCCGGACGCAGGTCACACTCGGTGTCACTGACACTGTCTCGCCCTGATGCTCGCGCAAAGGTGCAGGACAGACGGGCCGAAGAAACGACTACCCAACTAACACAACACGACGCGCAACCTGCTGACCGTGGCGTGCTTGAAGTCGAAGCCGCTGGTAACTGCTAAGGTGAACTGCCAACGCGAATTCAGTACATGGCACCACATCATGCGCATGGCCGTAAACCCCAGTGTGATCGCACCTCAGAAGTAGGTGTGTTTAAAGTGGCCTCCGTGGCCAGCCAGCAGGAGGATGCCAGCCTTGGGAAGGGTGATGGTACCATGCTGCACGGTGCAGCCTGCCGGCGCGGCCCTCCAGACGAGGAAAGAATGTGCCGGGCAAGACACACGCTGAAGTTGGAGCTGCATGCCATTCAGGCCATGTTCCTGAGAATCTCCTGACATCACTTCAAGCAGCTGCTCAAACGGGGAGTGGCCTGCATGCCCAAGGCCACCTGTGAGCATGCCTGGATTCGAAATACAGCGCCGTTGTGCAGGAAAGATACACAGCAGCGCCGTCTCATCGCATTATCAGCAGAGCAATGGTTGCCACTTGTGTAACCATGCGCGTTTGTGAATGGTTTAACTGGAGACCACATGCCGTGGCCTGTGGCATCCATCAGCCTGGGCCGTGGGGGTTGTTTGGCCTGGCCGTGTATGTTGCAAACGCAGTGGGCGGGCCTCAATATCTGAATGTGCTACAAAAGCACCATCGCGCGAGCCGAAAGCATAGGCAAGGCTGGGGAAACACAAAGCTGCGAGTGCAGCAAGTCGTGCACGTGCCATGCAGCATGGCGGGCCGAGTACAATGGCAAACATTTAAAGCGACTGTTTGACCAACCGATAACTAGAATCGCACCACAGATCGGGATAATGTAACAGACGTATTTGTGCACGAGTGCCTCCAGGTCAGCCCTGCATCGGCCACGTAGTCGCGGACGAAGACTGGTAGGCCTGGCAACGGCGGAGTCATGGCCCAAACCGGGCAAGTCATGCGAGTCTCGTCATCTGCCTCCGTACCTGGAGTAACGTGCGCGCAGAATAGTAGGCGCGCGGGTGATGTCAAAGCTGAAGCCCAGCATTCGACATGCCGGAGCAATGGGGACTGCTGCCCACTTCGTCGCGCCGTTGCAGTAGTATGTCGCGACATCGCCTACCCACAAAAGAAATGAAGCAAACGAAAGATGACTACAGATGCATATCTTCTACGCTGCGGATGCGACACAATACTGCATCTGATGGTGTATCAAACACTGGCAACTTGCTCGACGCAGACTGCTTGATCCCCACAGATGTGCCACTGAATGATCGAATACGTCCATTCTCTGTGGTGGTCCTCGATTGGCAGGTGCGACTACACAAGCAAGTTGCTACTTGTTGCTGTTGTCTGCTTTCGGGGGTTTTGGCCGTCTGCTTTCCTGCTGTTGCCCTCGCCGCCGGGCTGTTGCGTTCATCTCCGTGTAACACAAGCGGGTGTCGTGATCCAGCCATGCACAGGACTACGGAGACCATGCATGGAGTGGATGCACGGTGCTGTTCCGGAGTGGCTATGGGACGCCATGCACCGATGGCTTACCATATGCACGAGCAATGCATCCTAGATTGCGTGCCGCAGACAATGATTCTGATCGTATCCGTATGAGATGTTGATTAAACGCTTATATAGGCTCTACAGATCACAGTGTGATCACTCTTCTTCTGCCAAGTCTCACGTACTAAATTCCAAAGACTGAGAGCGCACTGTCTGTGATACAATAAGGTGTGTCAGCTATGTGCCAGCCTGTTGGCTGGTCTACTCCACACTAGCTGCACCTGTGCATTGGTCAACGCAGACACCTGTTGAGTCACGATATTACATATGTAGAAGGAGTTATACCTGTGATACAATAAGGTGTGGTGTGTTACACGGAGATGAACGCAACAGCCCGGCAGCGAGGGCAACAGAAGGAAAGTAGACGGCCAAAACCCTCGAAAGTAGACAGCAGCAAAAAGAAATCACTCTCCCAGGCGAAAAAGCCACAACGAACCGACACAGCCGACACAACCACACCCACGCACCCACACGAATGCGCACTCCCGCACCCCTCCACTACGGCACCCGCGCCACAACCGCACACAGCAACAACCACCACCGCACTACTGCCCACCCCAGCATAACCAGCTACCACCGACCCCCCAACAGCAGCACCCCCACTCCATCCTGCCCCACTGGAGCATTCCATCACGGTCCCCCGCACATGAGAGCCCGGGGGCGCACGCCCCCCACTGTGCAAGGCGTACCAGCCCTCCACCTCCGGCCGCCCGGCACGGGCCTCAGGGCGGGGCGCGAAGGGCACTGGCGGCACCTCATCGCCCCCCCCACGGTGGCTCGCGGGAAGGCAGGGCGGGCCAGCACGACCAGACGCGGGGCCGGCCTGCGCTGCTGCAGCCGCGGCACCCGGTCCAGCAAGGCGGCCAGCGGCCGCCTGTAGAACGTCCGACGGGACATCGTGGCCAGGCACCACCACCCGGCCCGCCAGCAGCATACGCAGCGGAGCCGCAGCAAGGACCTGGCCCGTCACACCACGGCACAGAGTGGTGGAGAGTTCGCACATGGCATTCTGCAAGAGCGCTCGCCTGGACACGGCCCCCGAAGCCGCAGCAAAGTCAGCGATCTTATTCAGGAAGGCGAACGCACCCGTCCCCACACGGCCAAACGTGTCATGCGACAGGGACACAAAGCGACATGCGCCTGTGCCGGAGCGGCCGTACTTGTCTCGCTTCCGGTCGTCCATCAGCTGGGCGGCAGCGCCTGGCGTATTTGCCGTGGCGACGACCTGGGAGGGGGCCACCGGACAGGTCACGCACACATCGGCCACAATGGTGTCGCAGGGCAACATCACAAGCAGATCACCCCGTTCCGGGTCGCGCTGCGAGCGGGGGGGTAGCGGCCGGGCGCAAGCCGCGGCCGCGCGGCCCCGGCAACCCTCGGGCAGGCGTCGCGGCGGACTAGTGGCCAAAGGGCCCACCCGTGGCAGGTGTTCACACCGCACCGGGCACTGGCCGGCCGGGGCGGCCGCCTGTACGGCCACGGCGGCGGCGGCGGCAGCTGCCGCGCTGAGCTCTCGCGCGCCCCTGTGACCGACAGCCGCCTCGCCGGGGACGTCTACGTCCATGGCGCCTGCCGTGTCGGCCGCGGCAGCCTTGACTTCGGACGTGGCAACAACGGCTGAGATGGAAGCAGCGACGAGTGCAGCCGCGGCGGCTGGTCCCTCTGAGGTGCCGTCCACCGTGGCGGCGTCGCAGAGCGGGGCAGCGTTGTCCGCCGGTTCGGAGGGGCGCAAGGGGGTGGGCGGGGAATGCGCCAGCGTCTGGGTGCCATATGGGGTTGAAGGCGCGGCCGAGGCGCTGGGGGCCGGGGTGGGCGCAGTGAGCGCACCAGCGGCAGCACAGCTGGCAGGCTCACAGGAGGGGCCGGGCGGCTGTGCGGGCGGCCGTGCGCCCGTCACATCCGGTTACTGCGGGAGGCTCTTGATGTTGGGCTCAAGAGACGTGGAGATGCCCGCCCGCATGATGAAGCGGCGCCATGCCTGCGTGATCGCATCATGTCGGGCGACCACCGTGCGCCACACCGCATTGCACACCATGAATTCCAGGTGGCCGTGCTGCTGCGGCTGGGTGAGCCGCTGCTACCCGTCCTGGAGTCGGATGAGGCCTGCCCCTGCGGCCGCGTGGCTGCGTCCGGTACACACAGTGTCATATGCGGACAGATATGGGCAAGTTCAGTCCTAAAGCACGACCTCATCACCGTGGCTTGGGGGCGGGTGCTCATGCGCGCGTCGATCGCTTCATCGCTGGAGCCGCACGTTGGCAAGCTCCCCGGGGGCATACGCGTGCTCCCCCTCCGCGGCAGCCGGCAGTCGCCACCAGCCGCGCCGCCGGCGGACTTTACGCGCCCGCCGGCTGCGCCGTCTGCGAGTGCACCGGCCGCGCCGTGTCAGCAAGAGCCGCCGCCGCCGCCGCCACCGCCGCAGTCACCGCCGCCGCCGCCGCCGCCACCGGACCCCCCAGCCGATGCCGCGCCGGTCCAGCCCCCACCCCATCTCTCGCAGGCCTTCCAGGCTTCGGACGTGCCCCACACCCCTCATGGCACCCAAGCCCCGGCTCCGGCCTCCCTTACCCTTACTGCCGCTACCGCCCCCCCCGCCGCGGCCCACGCCCCGACGCGCGACGCGCCCCTCGCCCCTGACCGAGAGGCAGCGCCCCCTGCCACACCCCCGCTGCCCCGATCGCAGCGGCCTCCGCAGCGCGGCGACCTCTTGGCATTCCTCACTACGCGCATGGCGCTGCTGGACGTGAAGGTGATGCACCCGCTTGCCAGGTCGCATGTGATCGGTGCGTCACGTGAGGCTGGCGCGACCGCCGAGAAGGGCGCACGGCAAAAGCGCGACAAATATGGAGCCATCACAGGTGCCGCCCAGTTCATCCCGCTCGTGCATGAGACGTATGGCAGGGTTGGACGGGACGCGTACCGCTTCCTCCAGACGGTCGCGGAGGTTGCCGCGGGACACGGGGCGGTGTCAAAGCGTACTTTCCTTCTCAATGCCATGCGCGACCTGTCCACAACATTGTGCCGCGCGCTGGCGCGCCTAGCCCGCGCGGCCGCGCCCCTCCGTGCTAGACTGGTCGGACGGGCGCTGCTGCCGGGCCTTCCTGTCCCCACAGACGGCCTGCCGGCGCTGACAGGCCATCGCGCATAGGCTTGCGTCACCCCCCCCCCCCCCACCCCCCCCTCGCCCATCCCGTCCCGAGAGCCCCCCCCTCCACCCATTTCACCCTGCAGCCCCCCCACCCCCCCCCCCCCCCCCGCACCCGAACCCTCCCTCTTCCCTCCCTCCCTCTTCCCTCCTCCCAGCGCACCTCCGCCGTTTCTCCTCTGCGCCCCTCCCCGGACACCGCTCGGGCTGCCGGGCTGGCTGAGGCTATTGCTCCTGGGACCGGTGCCTCGCGGCCTCGGACATCGCCGTAGCGCGCGCTGTCGCGCCCGTGCAGACTGCTAGTGTCGCGCTGACGACCGCTTGTGGGCCCGGCGAGTGCTGGCTGTGTGTTTGGTGTGCGCGTGGCCTGCGTGGTACTGCGTGGTGTGTGCGTGTCTGCTTTCGCGCTGGCGTTAGTTCGTTCTGGCATTTGCTCGTGCGGCGCGTGGCCTTGGTGCTTGCGGTGGCCGGTCTGTCTGTTTGTTTGTTGCCTGGTCTGTTGCCTCGGCGCTGCTGAGTCCTAGATCTATCACTGTGTAACACACCAGGGCATGCGAACCATCAGCAGGCGATGCCCGGCCGCACACGCAGTCGCCGTCCGCCTCTGGGCCGGTGAACAGTGACTCAACTAGGCGCAAGCGCACATTCCCGCTGATCTCTGTGGCAGTCAGCTCAGTCGCACCGGGCCTGGCTTTCAGGAAAGCTGAGGCCATCGAGCCTGCGCAACTATGCAGGCGCGCCTTGCTGGTCAGGCTCTATTCGCGTGTTGCTGACGACGGGCTGCGCGTCCCTTGATCCAGCGCTGCAAGCAGCGCAGCCGCCCGGGCGTCAGAGTCGGCCCGGCCGACTGCATGCTGCAGCCGTGACATGCGGATGGCCGACCCCCCGCCGCTCAGGCCCGCCCATTCCGCGGGCTCGGCGGGGCACTCAGACAGCCCCGGGATGCTTGGCCACTGCTGGCGCAACTCTTCGAGAGTATGGCGCATGGCGACGCCCGCATCGTCACGGAACGGCAGGCCACGATCTGTCCCTTCTGCGAGGGCTGCATGGGCGAGTGCAGCGGACGACAGGCGAGCGGCGTCGGCGATGGGTTGGGTGAACCTGCGTAGGCCCATGCCGCCGTGGCGGTGGGGGAGCAGGGCTTGCAGGCACTGTGCGTCCGTGAGGCTGGTCACATCCAGAATGTCGCCGAGGCCCTTCAGCAGCGCTGTCTCCACCTGGTGCAGCGGCTGCTCCAGAAACCGCCACTGCGTGCTGCGCAACAAATGGGATTCTCTATGCTGCAGGCAGTTGTGCATGACAAGCCAGTTCACCTGAGGGGACAGTGGCAGTGCGGTCAGCTTCGCAATCTGCGCGCGAGTGGCTGCGCAGCGGCGGGAGATATGTGCTGTGACGAACTCATCGCTACCCAGCGGGGTGCCGCACACCACGATGCCGTCCGGGGCGACGCGCGCACCGAGCAAGGCGGCGACATGCGCAGCTGTGTCCGTGTCATCGCAGTAGACGCTAGTCTTCTGCGGCTGGCACGGGTGCCTACCCATGATCAGTGCTGCGCCGGCGGCGACATCTTGCGGCCGTCCTTGCAGGTGCGTGTCATCGTGGCTTGCCGTGACCAGCGCTCCGCCGCTGACCTCGCTCGCTGCTCGCAGAGTCGGCTGGTACGTCAGGTTGAAGAGGAACCGCCCCATCGTGTCGCCCTGTTGCACGCCGGTCTCGCTCCACAGCACTTCATGTGCGCCGTCCGGGCGCCGCAGAAGCAGCGCCGATGCCTGTTGGTATGACATCCGCACGAATGGCAAGAGACCCGGGGCGTGCTGTGCAACGGCTGCCAGCATGGCGGTCCGATCGCACAGATTGAAGGCATTGCGGAGGTCCACTTGGACGGTCACAACATCGGGGTCATGAAAGTCAGGGTACAGCGCGTGGCCGGGGATCTCAGCACCCCCAGAGATGCCCACACCGGCCTGCAGCGAGGCAAACAGGCTGGCTGCATCCGGGAAGCGTCGTCAGCGCGCAGCTGCACGCCAGGCGCATCAGCGACTAACCGAATGCGATCGGCCTAACGCCACCTGCCGGCTTGGCGAGGGCGATCAATCGGCTGGCTTGGAGGAGGGCCGTGTGGGGGATGCTCCCCGACAGGAGGTCATTGGCAAAATGGCGCAGCGCGGCGCGGATGCGTGGGTCATGAAGTGCCACGGCGCGGATTTGCTCGTTTGTCCACCCACTGGGCCCTGCTGCCGTGCCCCGCGACAGGTTCAGCACGATCTGATGGAATTGTTCCTCCCCGATCACTGCGGCGGGAGGCGGGAGGTCAGCGGTGTGCGGCAGAACGGGCGGGGGGGCAGACGGGTGCAGCTCCCGCAGCGCTGCCACAGTGGCCGCATCAACGGCTGCCAGCGGGCTGCTGTCCAGGCAGCGGGCCGCGCACCCGTTGTTGCCGTTGCGGCAGTGCCTATACATGCGCCCGGCCAGCTCATGGTCAGCCAGCAGCGCTGTCCGAGTGCGCTGGGGCTTCGCATCGGCGTCAGTATCAGCCGGCGCGGCAGCACGTCGGCGTTTATGGAGGTCACGGATGCGCGCCAGGACCCGCCGGCGCTGCCCGCTGCCGCCGCGGTTGTCCCCAAGCAGCTCGGTAGGGAGCATCAATAGCTCACTGATGTGCTGCTGCTTGCTCGCATCATGCTCGCGCTTGACGGCATCGTGGATGGCCTCTAGGCAGTCGGCCGCGGCCGCGGCAAAGACATCAGTGACCGACTTGGGGAGTTCTTGAGGCACCCTGACGTCGCGGTATGGCGAAGCCACGCCCGGAGAGGAAGCCTCCTCCACGGCTGGTGCGGTTGCCGCCGGCACCCCGGCGGAGTCTGTGCCGACGTCCTGCATGACGCTGTCGGCGGGCGCGGAGCCGATGCGCAGGCCGGACAGGCCTGACTCGGCCAGGCCCGATGGCGGCGCGGGCGCACTCGGCTGGGCGTTGAGGCTGGGCTGCGTGCCTTCAGGGGCGACCATGGCGTGGTTCCCTGCGTGACCATGGCTGATTAGCGTGGCAGGCACAGGCAGACCGGTGGACTCGGTCGGTGTTGGCCACGCACGCTGGCCGTTGCCGGCAGCGGTGCCATGCATGACATCTGGTGCCGCAGTGGGGGTCGCGGCGGTCGGGCTGGCAACTGCGCCGGCGTCATGGATGATAGCATCACATGGGGGCGGGGCAGGCGACGGCGGGACGTCACCTGGAGGTTGACGGCCGCCTGCCGACCCGCCGTTCCCGTGGTACTCGCCATTCACGGCCAGGAGGTGCTGCGCGAGGCGGCTGGCGGGCGGCAGGCTATGTGGCCGCACATTGCTTCCCCTCCCATCTGCAGCCGGTGCTGACGCAGGCCCCGAGGCGGCATCGCGGGGTACCAGGCCGCAGCGCGTGACCGACTGACGATTTGCTGATTCGATGCTGAGTGGGCTGGACCGCCGTCCAACGCTTGCGCGGATCCATGGCCAGATCGCGCGAGCCAGAAAGTGGTGCTGTGCACCTGGTGCTGGCGCACCCACAGAAGGAGTAGGCTCAGGCGCTGGGGATCCTGTCGTCGAGACTACGAACGCCTAGTTGTATGCAGTATATAGACCTACTTGCGAGGGCTATGCGCGTGCTGCGCGCTCGGAAGGCTGGCCAAGGTGTGGCCAAGGTGTGGTGTCAGCCCTGGACGCAAAGCGCGCCAGTTTCCGTATTAGATCGCTGGTCAGATCTCCCAACTGCATGGCCTGGCAAGGGTGCACGCTTGTATCCACGTCGGGCCCTTTCGGAAGCGGCGCCGAGAGCGTAGCAATAAGGAGTGTCAGTTATGTGCCAGCCTGTTGGCTGGTCTACTCCACACTAGCTGCACCTGCATCACATCCACTGAATGCAGCATAAACATACCACGCTAGCTCAAATAGGCACAGACAAAACATATGCATGGGTCAGGGTTGGGCAGCTCACCTGTGCATTGGTCAATGCAGACACCTGTTGAGTCACGATGTCTGCACTGACCTTGCACAGCGCTTATATACCCTTCACCAGCAGATCACTATAGCATATTGCTCTATTTTGGATGTCCCTCACACAAGATCTACCCCCGCTACACCGGCATTCAGATTCCACTCCCATGGCACCTATGCTGCGGTGCACACAGCATGTCGCAGCAAAAGCGACCATCATGTGATGCACACGTGCAGCAACATGGTGCGTGCAGAGCCGCAGCATAGCTACCTGCCATCTCATTCACCACACAACAAGTGCACCACCATGAGATCCATAGAAGGACTAATAACTGTACTGTCACAGTTGAGATGCCTCTAGACACAATGACCATGCATACATAGCCTGGGCAGTGCATGCACGACCCATGCACACAATCTAAGTGCATGTCCACCAAAACACGGCATGATCATTCTTATTGACCTAGAATCACTCAGTCATCACACTCCCCCTGAATGATTATCCACAACAACACCTGACATTCTATGCCCCAGCCCATATGGCATGCATCTACTCCCAGAGCATCTGAAGACCCATGCCCTCAGCCCCAGCTGCCTGTGCTGGTCCCGGCACTGCCTTAGTCAGCATGTCGGCTTTCATCTCACCAGTCTTCACAAACACCACCTCAATGTCTCCTTGCATGACACGGTGGCGGACAAAATGGAACGCAACATCTATGTGCTTAGTCCTGCCAGCTGCTCCCGGTGTGTGCTGCCGCATCAACACCAGAGCCGACTGATTGTCCCCATACAGCCGAAGACGTGGCATCACTGCATGCATTTCACCTAGCAGTTTACGCACCCACAACAGCTCCTTCACAGCAGCAGCTGCTGCAATGTGCTCAGCCTCACATGTTGACGCAGCGACAACAGTCTGCAGCTTAGACCGCCATGCAACGGCCCCGCCATTCATCAGCAACACCATACCGGATGTGCTCTTGCGGGAACCGGGGTCCCCTGCGTAGTCTGAGTCGGTGAACGCCTCAATCAGATTCACATCACGGCTGTACACGATGCCCTTGTCCAGCGTGCCAGCAAGGTACCGGAGCACCCGCTTGGCAGCCTTCCAATGCATCATGGTGGCACATGAGATAAACCTGCTCTGAACCCCCGCGGCGTGAGCAAGATCAGGACGGGTGTTCACAGTCAGGAAGAGGAGCGAGCCCACGACCTCAGCGTAGGGGTACGCTTCTCCCAGCAGCTGCTCCCCCTGGCCCTTGGAGAGATGCAGGCCCGCCTCCAGCGGGGTTAGTCGCCTCCAACCTCATGTGATGATTCTGGTAGATAGTCACTCTACCACAAATCCCATGTACATCGCGATTTACACGGGATTCGTGGTAGAGGGACTATCTACCAGAATCATCACACTGTCACAGGGGAGACCTGTACACCAGCCAGGTATGTGACAGCGCGACCCCCTGCGCACAGCTACGGCAGTGCCTTAGCGCCCACAGTGCCCTTAGGGCTTCGGTCCACTGAATTACATCATGGTATCGGTGATGATTGTGGGTATTCTAGCAATGTTTGTACGCTTGCGAGAGAGTCCAGGGGGCTACGGCTACGGCTGAGCGTCCCGATGAGCGAATCACACCGCTCTAGCGTTTAGCTGTAGAGTCCGTAGAGAGACTAGAGTACGTAGATGCATAACTCTACGACTGGACTGCATGCTGTTGGGTACTGGTCTCGCAGAAAGGCCTACGGGTCTGTGTGTCATGCGAGGCTCGATGGTCGTGTTGCAGGATGCCACCACGCCGTGAAGTTCCAATGGCATCTCGCCAAGGATCTATCGGCTCTGACGGTGAGGATGGAAAAGAAGTTCGTCCTCGCCTCCACACACGCTCCACAGCGCGCCGCGAGCAGGCCGCGGATGACCAGTTCGCGACCTACGGGGAAGAACAGCGCGTTGGGACCTACGGGTATCCGAATGCAGGTCCTCTGCAGGCTGCATTGCCGGGAAATGCTGATCCTACGGGGGAAGCAGGAGCTCAGGCCGCGGCGCAGGGAGCACAGCCAGCACACCTCGCAGCGCCAGCTGCGTGGGCAACCCAACAGATACCGCCTCCGATACCGCAGCCTTCGCAGGCTGCGATATCGTCAGGAGTACCAGCTACGGCTGGATCTACTGACGTAGGCACGCTGGCGCAAGCGCTGTCGCTTGCCATGCCTAGGCCAGCACCGGGGAAATCTCTAGTAGAGAAAGGTGTGGCACTATAAAAAATGATCACTTCCGAATATTTAAGAAGGAGGTAGAGAGCTGGGCGAAGATGGTGGGCGAGAGTAGCCTGCTAGTCAATGATCCACTTGCTCAGAGCAGTCAGGCTCATGAGCAAGTCATGCATTTGTTGTTTACCACGTTGCCAAAGGAGGACAGAGACTTCGTGGCAGACTGTAGTCTCGTCCATGAGGTCTGGTCGTTGCTACATGCTAAGTATATGCCATCAGTGGAAGTAGAAATACAGAAGCTGTATCACCAGCTCAGCAGTGCCCGGCAGGCTGGCAAGCCGCTGGAGAAGCATGTGAATGAAGTGGTGGGCATAGTGAATCAGATGAGGGGACTGGGTGAGACTGTGTCTGATCAGTTATACAGATCACGGTTGCTGGCAGTACACAGGGAGTGCAGCCTGTTGCAGCGCATGCTGCAGGCCATGCCAGTGCAACAGATAGTGTCTACGCTGTTGACACATGCCCAGACAAACAGCAAGCAGGGTCCGTCGCGATTCCCACGGGATGATCGCGGTGGACAGCAGCGCCATGGGGGACGAGGGTACCGAGGTGGACGCTACGGTGGTCGCCAAGGTTCACCCCCACAGGTAGCAGCAGTGGGAGCAGGGGCAGCAGGGGGAGCAGAAAAGATAAAATGCTTTAACTGTGATAAGCCTGGACATGTGCAAAAGGATTGTCCATTGCTCTCCGCAGAGGTCAGGCAATTCCTGCAGAAGCACGCAGCTGCAGGGCGAGGCCGTGGCAGAGGCCGCGGTGGCCCTCAGTGCCGTGATCCAGCCATGCACAGGACTACGGTCACCATGCATGGAGTGGATGCACGGTGCTAATCTGGAGTGGCTATGGTACCCCATGCACCGATGGCTGACCATATGCACGAGCAATGCATGCAGATCGCATGCAGGCAGACATTGATTCTGATCGTAACCGTATGAGACGTTGATTGAACGATTATATAGGCTCTACAGATCGTAGTGTAATCACTCTTCTTCTGTTAAGTCTCACGTGCTATCTATCCAACGAGAGAGAGCGTGCTGTCACGGCAGAGCCTGTACACCAGCACAGGTATGTGACGGCATGACCCCCCTGCGCATAGCTATGGCATGCACAGGATCCCACAGTGCCCCTAGGGCTGCGGTCCACTGGTTTACGACATGGTATCGGTGATGATTGTGGGTGTTCTTGTGATATCTATACGCTTGCGATAGAGTCCAGGGGAAATCTGCGGCTACGGCTGAGCGTTCTGATGAGCGATTCACACCGCTCTAGCGTCTAGCTGTAGAGTCCGTAGAGAGACTAGGATAGGCAGATGCATAACGCTACGGCTGGGATGCATTCTGCTAGTGTGCTGGTCTCGCACAGAGGCCTACGGGTCTGCGTGTCCTGCGACTTATGAAGGTCTTGTTGCGGAATGCCACCACGCCGTGGTCCAACGGCATCTCGCCAAGGATCTATCGGTTCTGACAATGAGGATGGAGAAGAGGTTCGTCCTCGCCACCACACGCGATCCACAGCGCGCCGCGAGCAGGCCGCGGAGGATCAGTTCATGCCCTACGGGGAAGAACACCGTGTTAAGGCCCACGGGTACCTCGACACAGGTCCTCTGCAGGCCGCCATGCCGGGTAACGTTGACCCTACGGGGGAAGCAGGAGCTCAGGCCGCGGCGCATGGGGCGCAGCACGCCCAGGCAGCGCGGGCTGCACAGCGGGCTGCACGCTAGGCTGGACATTGGGATGCACACTGGGCTACTCAGTGGGCATAGTGAAGGCCGAAGGAGGATAGAGATTTCGTAGCAGACTGTAGCTTCGTCCACGAGGTCTGGTCGTCGTTGCATGCCAAGTACATGCCATCAGTGGAAGTAGAGATACAGAAGCTGTATCACCAGCTCAGTAGTGCCCAGCAGGCTGGCAAGCCGCTGGAGAAGCATGTGAATGAGGTGGTCGGCATAGTGAATCAGATGAGGGGATTGGGAAAGACTGTGTCTGGTCAGTTATACAGAGCACGGTTACTGGCAGTAGACAGGGAGTACAGCCTGTTGCAGCCTATGCTGCAGGCACTGCCAGTACAGCAGATAGTGTCTACGCTGTTGACGCATGCCCAGACCAATAGCAAGCCGAGTTCATTGCGGTTCCCACGGGACGACCGCGGTGGACAGCAGCGCCATGGGGGACGAGGGTACCGAGTGTCGTGATCCAGCCATGCACAGGACTACGGTGACCATGCATGGTGGCATACACAGGACTACGGTGACCATGTATGCGGGGATTCACGGTGCTGATCCGGAGTGGCTATGGGGCAGCCATGCACCGATGGCTGACCATATGCACGAGCAATGCATGCTAGATTGCGTGCCGCAGACAATGATTCTGATCGTATCCGTATGAGACGTTTGGTTGAACGCTTATATAGGCTCTACTGATCAAAGTGTAATCACTCTCTCTTCTACTGTCCAAAGTCTCACGTGCATTCATCCTCCACTGAAGGTACAGGCGCTGTCACGGACAGATACCTAAGACAGCAAGGTATGTGACAGCACCAACCCCTGCGCATGACTAAGACATGCTCAGGATCCCACAGGCCTTAGGCCGCGGTCCACTGAATTACAACATGGTATCGGTGATGATTGTGGTTATTCTTGTGATGTCTATTAGCATGCGGTAGAGTCCAGGGGGAACCTACGAACGGCTGCACACTCCGATGAGTGTGCTACACCGCTCTAGTGTATAGCCGACCGTAGCGAGACTAGAAAAGCTAATGCAGAATGCTACGGCGGAGCTGCATTATGCTTGTGTGCTGGTCTCGCAAAAAGGCCTACGGGTCTGCGTTTCCTGCGACATACGGTGGTCATGTTGCAGGACACCACCACTCCGAAACGATTCAATGGAATCTCGCCAAGGGTCTATCGGTTCTGACGGTGTGGAGGGAGCAGTTAACCTTCCGCACCATCGCACTCGCTCTACAGTGCGCCGCGAGCAGGACGCGGCGGGTCAGTCCATGCCCCACGGGGAAGGACAATACGCTGGGACCTACGGGTATCTCAGTGTTAACCCTCTGCAGGCCGCCATGCCGGGCAACGCTGATCCTACGGGGAATGCGGGTGCTCAGGCAGCGGTGCACGGAGCGCAGGAAGTGCCACACGTTGCCCAGACAGCATGGGCAGCGCAGCAGATACCACCTCCGATACCGCAGCCTTCGCAGGCTGCGATGTCATCCGGGGCGGCAGCAACAGCCGGGTCGATCGATGTTGCAACTCTCGCGAGCGAGCTATCCCTCGTAATGCCTAAGTCTATGCCGGGAAAGTCGCTAGTAGAAAAGCACAAGTTCCCGGTATGGAACCACAGATATGATCACTTTCGGGTGTTCAAGAAAGAGGTAGAGAGTTGGGCAAACATGGTGGGGGAAAGTAGCCTGCTAGTACATGATCCACTGGCACAGAATAGCCAGGCTCATGAGTCAGTCAAGCATTGGCTATGCGTAACATTACCGAAGGAAGATAGGGATTTCGTGTCAGACTGCAGTTTTGTCCATGAGATGTGGGCACTACTGCATGCCAAGTACATGCCTTTTGTCGAAGTAGAAATACAGAAGCTATACCAGCAACTCAGTGGTGCCAGACAGGCGGGAAAGCCACTAGAGGAACATGTCAACGAGGTAGTTGGTATAGTGAACCAGATGAGGGGTCTGGGAGAAGCTGTGCCTGATCAGCTATACCGCTCTAGGCTACTGGCAGTGGACAGAGAGTATGCACTGCTGCAGCCGATGCTGCAGCAACTGCCAGTGCAGCAGATAGTGTCTACGCTGCTGACGCATGCTCAGAATAGCAGCCAGTCTGCCCCATCGCGATTCCCACGGGATGATCGCGGTGGTCAGCAGAGATTTGGGGGACGAGGATATCGTGGTGGACGCCACGGTGGTCGCCACGGTACACCCCCAGAGGTTGCCGCAGTGGGAGCAGGGGGAGCAGATAAGCGCAAGTGCTTCAACTGTGATAAGCCTGGCCATCTGCAGAAAGATTGCCCTTTGCTCTCCGCAGAGGTCAAGCAGTTCTCACAGAAACAAGCAGCTGCAGGGCGAGGCCATGGCAGAGGCCGCGGGGGCCCTCAGGTGGCTGTTGTAGACCTAGCGGAACTGCGAGCTGAGTGTGCTGATGGGCCATCGCCCAACATGCCATACACGTTTCTGGTGGATAGCGGGTCTGACCTGACCATTTGCTTTGACTATAGCATGTTCAGTGAGATCAAGCCACCAGATATCACAGAGTGCCAGCCCTTAGACCAGGGCAGGCTTAGGATATATGGCATGGGCACTATCAGGGCGAATGTGGGGAAGTACGTGACAGTACAGGGCGAGCTGGTGCCTGTGGACATTGAGCTAGATCATGTTTACTGGGTGCCAGCCAGCCCGATAAACATCCTATCAACGACTGTGCTGAAGCGGTCGAACATATACTTGCACACAGGCAAGGCAAATACAGTAGAGATGCGTGGTTTCTATGACCAAGCCCAGACGTTTGTGGGCAACTGTGAGCAGGGAGTTGATAGTGAGGATAACCCCACACTGAGCTGGTATTGCGGGACAGGCAGACCAATGTGGGAGCTGCGCCCTGTAGATTCAGGGATAGACTGGACCAGTGCTAACAATCTTTTCCACAGAAATAGGAAATGGGTTGGTGAGCAGGCGAAAGTCGCTGCAGTAGATGGTGTACCCATTGGTCAGAGATCTTCTTTCCAACTCGACCCAGCATTCCTGGTGCACATCTCGTTTCACGATGCTGGCAACCGGATTCTCAAACTGATGACAGATAATCCAGACCTGTATGACCTCAAGTTGCCTAAACCTACGGGAGTAGCGCTTGAGTGTCATGGTTACCACATGGCGGAACAGAGAAGTGGTGACAGAGCACAGCATGGGGGCAAAGTGACAGAGAATGCCACGTATGCTGGAGAAGTGCTGCATGCGGATCTGGCTGGACAGATTAAGCCAGTGGGCATAGGAGGAATGAACTACATCCTGGTAGTAGTGGATGAGTACAGCAGGTACTCACATGTGATCCCGCTGAAGTCGAAAAGCGGTGCTGCGGTGATGATATGTCTTCTGATAGAACGCATCCGCACTCAGATTGTCTATGACAAGGAGGTAGGGGTGCGTAGGCTGCACACGGACCAAGGAGGTGAGTTCAGCTCGAGTCAGCTGGCTCAGTACCTTGAGTGGCGAAGGATAGTACACACGTTCACTGACACCGCCTAACATGAGTCAAATGGGTTGGTAGAACGAAAGATCGGTGTGCTGAACACGTCAGTGCGGGCGAGCCTGCTGCAGGCAGCAGTGCCTGCATTCCTGTGGCCGGAGGCATACATGTGCGTGAACCATGCACACAACCTGACGCCGAGCACAGCACTGGAGGGTGTGAGGCGGAAGGAGGCGAAGCAGAAGCTGGAGGACAGGCTTGTTGCCACCAGCTCTGAGCCATGGTCCACGAACGTGCAGCAGCGGGCTAAGCAGCTGATAGTCAGGAAGGCTGCAGCGCATGCGCTGAGTCTGAGTGAGCTGTGTGAGAAGCTGGTTGCCAGGAGAGAATTGGCATTTGTGGCACAGCATACGAGAAATGTGAATGTCAGAGAGATTGTGCCATACTTGTTGTGGTTTAGGAAGGTCAAAGAAGATGACTTCCGTCTCGTGGTGGCACAGGTGAAGCCTTTCGGGTGTCCAATGTATGTGTATCCAAGGAGGGAGCAGTTCAGGCACCTGGAAGCGCGAGGAATCCTCAGTGCCTATATGGGACCGGGTGGAGGTCCTCACATGGACAGGGTTTACGTGAAGCGTGGGAATGGGGGAGCAGTGCGGATGTATAGGCACACGGCTGCTCCACCTGCTCTAGTGAAGGATTTCGCGCAGCGATTTCACATGGCTGGGGAGGCTATGGCGGACCCAGTTGTGCTAGAGAACTATGAGCAGGGTGAGTTTGAGATCCTACCCGATCAGTACACCAGTGTAGTGCCGGAAGCTGAGTTCTTGCCCAACATGAAGAAGTGGGTGAAGAGCACTATTGTGCGGGCAGTGTGTCCGCCAGCCAGTCGTGAACACATGATGCCAGAGAGGGGCAGAAATGTGGATTGGGCTGAGGGGGAGCATCCGGGTCTGGGCCATCAACACTGGGAACCGGGGAGAACGCTGCATAGGCGTTTCAAACCGACAGACGAGCTACCTGAGGGTGAGCCCGAGTTTTCTCCTAGAGTGTTGGGTGCAGATTTGCTGGCGCGACATGAGCGCTGGCACACACCAGAGATCAGTGAGGCAGTGGTTGCAGCGCGCTGCGATCATGCAGCGGCTGACAATGCTGCAGCGGTGGCACACTGGGGTTCTGATGCAGCAAACCAGCCGTCTGGGCCTCTACACCACGAGTCTAGGCCTGCAGAGACAATCCCTACGAGGGATAGGGCTGTGCTGCACATAGGGGACTGTGATATCCATCCGCTTCCAACTGATGAGGAAGTGAGTGATACTGAGTCTAGTGATGGAGGTGAGGATGACTCTGAGTCTGAGTCTAGATCCCGTTCGCGTTCAGCGGAGCCAGTCCAGCGGTCGATGGGCAAGGAGCTGAGTGAGCCACCCCCACCTGTGCGAGCTGACGGTCATGGCGGCGGCCGAAGTCACCGCGGGTCCACGGTGTCAGGGCGTGATGACCGTGACAGATATGATGAGCCGAGGCATATATCTGGGTCTGAGGGCCAGGGGCAAGGCGAGCTACGGCATGTGCCTAGCGGAATAGCGACAGGAGGTGATGGCGCAGGGGGAGAGTCAGCACCAAGTGCCGCGAGGGGCAGCGGAGAACGTCTGGATCCGCCACATGAGGTGAGGGTTCGATGGGTTCCAAAGCCTTTTTCACTTGATTCGCAAAATCTTAAGACCTGCTGTCCATGCTGTGGGAGCAATTGTGAGTGATGCTGCTGTTGAGCGCATTTCCCCGGAGGAAGCACGTGAGCATGTGAGTGATGCTGCGAGCCCCACAGTAATGAATGATGATGTGAATGACGTCGGTGACTTGTCTGATGGAGTGTCAGCTGCAGCTGACAGTGTGCCTCCTGATGCAGAAAAGACGACGGGGCAGAAGGTGACTCTAAACGGTGGCCCTACTGCTAGCCTTTGTGAGTCCAGGCGTGCAGCTACCGTGAGGAAGAGGGTCGAGGCCGTAGTAGATGATCCAACGGTGCGGCAGGCCATGCGTGGCGCTCATCGTGAGAATTGGATCACGGCAATGCTCGATGAGCTGACCTCCTTAAGAGAACATGATGTGTTTGAGCTGGTTAAGTGCCCAACAGGAGTGAAGCCTGTGACAGGCAAGTGGGTGCTTAAGATCAAGCGAGGAGCACAGGGTGAAATTGAGCGTTACGAGGCCAGATACGTAGCCAGGGGATTTACGCAAGTGGAGGGCGTAGATTTCTTTGAGACATGGGCACCTGTGGGCAGTTATGCTACCTTCAGGGCTCTGTTATCAGTCTGTGCAGTAGAGGATCTAGAGACGAGGCATATAGACATTAAATGTGCTTTCCTGAATGGTGTTCTGGAGGAGGAAGTGTATGTGGCACAACCTCCGGTACTGGACGATGGGTCTGGTATGGTGTGGCGTCTGAAAAAGGCGTTGTATGGTCTGAAGCAAGCTGCCAGGGAGTGGCACAAAGCGCTTGCAGAACTCTTGTTGAGTATGGGTTTTGTGAGATCAGCCAGTGACCCTGCACTGTTCATTTGCAAAGTAGGACGTTGTCTTATTTTTCTGTGGGTCGATGATCTGCTGATTTTCGGTCGCAGAGAGCAGATGGATGATGCCATCAGAAAGATCCTTGAGGCATTTGAGAGTCGTGACCTGGGGGAGCTGGGATATGTGTTGGGCATGGAGGTCATACGTGATCGAATTGCTCGCACTATCACCATCACACACAGAAAGAGCATCAGGGACATGCTAGAGAGATTTGGCATGAGTGAGTGCAGACGGGCGCCAACTCCGTTGGTACCAAAGCAGAAAATGTTTAGTCTGAAGGAAGATCCTAGCCAGGTGAAGGCTACAGGCACAGAGCATAAGAGGTTTATGCAAGCCGTAGGAAGCATCCAGTATGTGGCAGTTGTGTCGCGTCCAGACATTGCGTTTCCGGCTAATGTCTTGGCCAGGCATATGGCTGGGAGTACTAAATGTCATTGGAATGGTGTCCTTCACGTACTGAGATGCCTGCGAGGGACCATAAACTTTGGCTTGACCTTTAGTGGCTCCAATGGGGGATGTGAGGTGTTGGAAGCATTTACGGATGCTGACTTCGCAAATGGTGCTTGCTTGAAGAGTGTGTTAGGAGTAGTAGTCCGGATGCATGGGAACTGTGTGTTCTGGCGTTCGAAGAGGCAGACTATTGTGGCTGGTGATACAACTGAGGCAGAGCTCATTGCTACGAGTTCAGCAGCCAATGAGGTGATGTGGGCTAAGCAGTTGTGCACTGATCTTGGTTTGTCGGCTGTGAAGCCAACGCTGTGGGGTGACAACAAGAGTGCCAACTTGCTAGCAGTGAACCCCATCTCTAGTGACCGCTCCAAGCACATCAGGGTCAGGGACTTGAGGGTCCGAGAGTTCGTAGAACTCGATGAGTTGACTATCAGCTGGGTTAGCACGGTAGACATGCTAGCTGATATGTTCACAAAGGTGTTGGCAGGACCAGCACTGGCAAATTTTAGAGATAGACTGCAGCTTGCGGTAGTACAAGCTTAGTCTAGGGGGAGTGTCGTGATCCAGCCATGCACAGGACTACGGTGACCATGCATGGTGGCATACACAGGACTACGGTGACCATGTATGCGGGGATTCACGGTGCTGATCCGGAGTGGCTATGGGGCAGCCATGCACCGATGGCTGACCATATGCACGAGCAATGCATGCTAGATTGCGTGCCGCAGACAATGATTCTGATCGTATCTGTATGAGACGTTTGGTTGAACGCTTATATAGGCTCTACTGATTAAAGTGTAATCACTCTCTCTTCTACTGTCCAAAGTCTCACGTGTATTCATCCTCCACTGAAGGTACAGGCGCTGTCACGGACAGATACCTAAGACTGCAAGGCATGTGACAGCACCAACCCCTGCGCATGACTACGACATGCTCAGGATCCCACAGGCCTTAGGCCGCGGTCCACTGAATTACAACACCGAGGTGGACGCCACGGCGGACGCCAAGGTTCACCCCCACAGGTAGCAGCAGTGGGAGCAGGGGAAGCAGGGGGAGCAGAAAAGCGCAAGTGCTTCAACTGTGATAAGCCTGGCCATGTGCAGAAGGATTGCCCTTTGCTCTCCGCAGAGGTCAAGCAGTTCCTGCAGAAGCAAGCAGCTGCGGGGCGAGGCCGTGGCAGAGACCGCGGTGGCCCTCAGGTGGCTGCAGTTGACCTAGAGAAGCTGCGAGCTGACTGTGCTGATGGGCCATCTCCCAACATGCCGTACACATTCCTGATAGACAGTGGCTCAGAAATCAACATCTGCTTTGATTATGATATGTTCTGTGAGATCAAGCCATCAGATGTGCCACAGTGTCAGCCCCTTGACCAGGGCAGAGTTGATATGTATGGTGTGGGCACGATAAGGGCAACTCTAGGAGAGTACGTCAATCAGAGAGGGAGTATCTTGCCAGTAGACATAGAGCTGACGAATGTCTATTGGGTGCCTGCCAGTCCCATCAACATCCTGTCGACAAAGGTGTTGAAGAAGTCTGAGATGTACTTGCAGACAGGCAAGCATGCGAATCGGGTAGTGATGCCAGGTTTCCATGACCAGGCTCATGGGTTCCATAGGAACTGTGAGCAGGGTGAGGATGAAGATGGTAGCCCCACTCTGACATGGCTCTGTGGGAAAGGTAGGCCAATATGGCAGGTGCAGCCGGTTGACAGTGGAGCAAATTGGACGAGTGCGAATAACCTGTTCCATAGAAATGAGAAGTGGGTACGTTGCCAGCAGCAAGTTGCTGCGGTGACTGGTGTATCAGATGGTCAGGGATCTTCCTTCCAGGTTGATCCATCATTCCTAGTGCATATTGCCTTTCACCACGCCGGCAATCGGGTTCTCCAGTTGATGCGAGACAACCTGGACCTGTATGACCTCAAGTTGCCAAAACCTACGGGGGTGGCGATTGAGTGTCACGGTTGCCATGTGGCTGAGCAGAGAAGTGGCGATAGGGCACAGCACGGAGGCAAAGTGACTGAGAATGCTACATACGCTGGAGAAGTGTTGCATGCTGACCTAGCAGGGCAGATCAAGCCAGTGGGGATTGGGGGTATGAATTACATCCTAGTTGTGGTGGATGAGTATTCTCGATATTCTCACGTGATCCCGCTGAAGTCCAAGAGTGGGAGATGGCTGCGGAGATGATATGCCTGCTCATTGAGAGAATCCGCACTCAGATCGTATATGATAGAGAGAGTGGGGTGCGGAGACTGCACACTGACCAGGGTGGTGAGTTCAGCTCTAATCAGCTGGCTCAGTACCTGGCGTGGCGTGGCATTGAGCACACGTACACTGCCACGTGCCAGCATGAGTCCAATGGAATGGTGGAGAGAAAGATCGGTGTGCTGAACAAGAGTGTGAGGGCCAGCCTGCTGCAAGCGGCTGTGCCTGCATTCCTGTGGCCAGAGGCGTACATGTGTGTGAACCATGCGCACAACCTGACGCCCAGCACTGCTTTAGAGGGTGTTAGGCGGAAGAAGGCCAAGCACAAGCTAATAGAGACGCATGTGCAGAACAGTTATGAGTCGTGGTCAACGAATGCGACCGCGAGAGCTACTCAACTGAAGTCCAGGCGAGCCAGGGCTCAGGAGATGGGCCTGCAGGCTTTGGCCGATGCGGGGATGGCCAAGGGCGATGGAAAGTTCGTGGCTATGTGTGTGAAGAATGTGGATGTCAGACAGATTATGTTACACAGTGATAGATCTAGGACTCAGCAGCGCCGAGGCAACAGACCAGGCAACAAGCAAACAGACAGACTGGGCACCGCAAGCACCAAGGCCACGCGCCGCACGAGCAAATGCCAGAACGAACTAATGCCAGCGCGAAAGCAGACACGCACACACCACGCAGTACCACGCAGGCCACGCGCACACCAAACACACAGCCAGCACTCGCCGGGCCCACAAGCGGTCGTCGGCGCGACACTAGCAGTCTGCACGGGCGCGACAGCGCGCGCTACGGCGATGTCCGAGACCGCGAGGCACCGGTCCCAGGATTCATAGCCTCAACCAGCCCGGCAGCCCGAGCGGTGTCCGGGGAGGGGCGCAGAGGAGAAACGGCGGACGTGCGCTGGGAGGAGGGAAGAGGGAGGGAGGGAAGAGGGAGGGATCGGGTGCGGGGGGGGGGGGGGGGTGGAAGGTCTGCAGGGTGAAATGGGTGGAGGGGGGGCTCGCGGGGCGAGATTGCCGGAGGGGGGGGGGGGGGGGGGGGGGGCGACGCAAGCCTATGCGCGATGGCCTGTCAGCGCCGGCAGGCCGTCTGTGGGGACAGGAAGGCCCCGCAGCAGCGCCCGTCCGACCAGTCTAGCACGGAGGGGCGCGGCTGCGCGGGCTTGGCGCGCCAGCGCGCGGCACAATGTTGTGGACAGGTCGCGCATGGCATTGAGAAGGAAAGTACGCTTTGACACCGCCCCGTGTCCCGCGGCAACCTCCGCGACCGTTTGGAGGAAGCGGTACGCGTCCCGTCTAACCCTGCCGCACGTCTCATATACGAGCGGGATGAATTAAGCGGCACCTGTGACGGCGCCACATTTGTCGCGCTTTTGCCGTGCGGCCTTCTCGGCGGTCGCGCAAGCCTCACGTGACGCACCGCGCACATGCGACCTGGCAAGCGGGTGCATCACCTTCACGTCCAGCAGCGCCATGCGCGTGGTGAGGAATGCCAAGAGGTCGCCGCGCTGCGGTGGCCGCTGCGATCAGGGCAGCGGGGGTGCGGCAGGGGGCGCTGCCTCTCGGTCAGGGGCGGGGGGCGCGTCGCGCGTCGGGGCGTGGGCCGCGGCGGGGGGGGCGGTAGCGGCAGTAAGGGTAAGGGAGGCCGGAGCCGGGGCTTGGGTGCCATGAGGGGTGTGGGGCACGTCCGAAGCCTGGGGGGCCTGCGAGAGATGGGGTGGGGGCTGGACCGGCGCGGCATCGGCTGGGGGGTCCGGTGGCGGCGGCGGCGGCGGCGGTGACTGCGGCGGTGGCGGCGGCGGCGGGTCTTGCTGACACGGCGCGGCCGGTGCACTCGCAGACGGCGCAGCCGGCGGGCGCGTAAAGTCCGCCGGCGGCGCGGCTGGTGGCGACTGCCGGCTGCCGCGGAGGGGGAGCACGCGTATGCCCCTGGGGAGCTTGCCAACGTGCGGCTCAAGCGATGAAGCGAGTGACGCGCGCATGAGCACCCGCCTCCAAGCCACGGTGATGAGGTCGTGCTTTAGGACTGAAATTGCCCATAGCTGTCCGCATATGACACTGTGCGTACCGGACGCAGCCACGCGGCCGCAGGGGCAGGCCTCATCCGACTCCAGGACGGGTAGCAGCGGCTCACCCAGCCGCAGCAGCACAGCCACCTGGAATTCATGGTCGGTCAGGCCCGTCACCGGGCCGGGGCAGGTAGTGAGGAACGCCGAGGCCAGCGAGCCAGAGCAGCTGAGGAGGCGAGCGAGATCAGCGCACGCCGTCTCCGCCGATTGGGGATTCGGACCGTGCTTCAGGGTCTGGAGATGGTCGCGCGTGGCGGTCCAGCGCGCGTCGGCCTCTGCCCGGCTGAGCGCGCTCTGGAGCTGCTTCATGCGCAGCTTCGAGCCAGCGTCAGACGCCCAGGCGTCGGCTGGGTTCGGGCTGTCTGAGATTTGCTGCACGGCCGGCCATGCCTTCCGCAAGCGAGCGAGGCGGGCCTGGTGCTGGACTGCGGCGTCGCCGCGGATCGGGTTGCCGCCGTCGATGCCGTCCGCGAGCACCGCGTGCGCAACTGCTGCCGACGCGAGGCGCGCGGCGTCAGCAACGTCGGCTGTGTAGTGTCGCAGACCCATGCCGCCATGTCTATGAGAGAGCAAGGCCTGCTCACACTGTAGGTCGGTGAGCTGTTGCGTTTCGATGATGCGGCACATGGCGTGTATGCTGGCGTTCTCGACGCCCATGAGCGGCTGTTCGAGGTGGGCCCAGTCCGTAGTGCGCAGCAGGTGTGCTTCGCGATGTGGCACGCTCTGGAAGAGGACAGCCCACCGTGTCTGGGCCGCCAGCGGGAGACCTGCCAGCTTTTGCATGAGCTCGACGGTGCGTTTGCATCTACGGCGCACATACGCCTCCACATAGGCAGGGGTGCCCAGTGGCGCGCCACATGCGACCATGCCGTCAGTGGCGACCGTGGCGCCTAGGCAGGCTTGGCGGTATCGGTGCAGTGGACGAGCGTCTTCTGCTTGTTGCACTGGTGACGGGATTGCACAATTCGACCCATGGCTAACACTTGCTCGACCGTGCCCTGCACCGTGAGGTCATCGTGGCACGCGATGGCTAACGTGTCAGGGGCCGCTTCTTGCGCCGCTAATAGCGTGGGCCGGAACGCGATGGCGAAGTAGAGGGGGCCGATGGGGTCGCACTGCTTCACGCCAGATGCACTCCACAAAACCGCGTTCGACCCGTCTTGCTGACGTGCCAGCAGCGGCGATGGCGCTCCATACGCCATGCGTGCGAATGCGGCCAGGGCGGGGTGTTGCGCGTCATTTCCGCGATGATGGTCTCGCGGTCAATCAGGTTGAACGCGTTCTCGAGATCGAGCTGCACTGTGACCGTCTCCGCATCTGAGAAGTCCGGGGCCAGCGCGTGGCTCGGAATCTCAGGGCCGCTGCGAACACCGACCCCAATCTGGTGCGGGGCAAGCAGGCCCGGCGCTTCTGGGACGCACGCCAGCGCGCAGATACCGGCGAGGCGCATGAATACTTCGCCAATAGCGATCGCGTGAACGCCGCCGTTCGGTTTGGCGATGGCGATCAGGCGGCTGGCGAGCAGCAGGTCGGAGTGGGGGATGGTGCCCGACAGCAGGAGGTTGACAAAGCGGCGCATGGCCTCGCCCGTGCGCTCGTTATACAGCCCGGCGCTGCGGACGTGCTCGTATGTCCACCCGCTGGGGCCGGCCGCTGAGCCCTGTGTCAGGTTCTGCAGGATGGCCTTAAACCGCGCCGCTGAGACTTCCGCTGAGCGGCTGCCGGCTGGGGTAGGCTGCGCTGCGCGATTTGGAGGGGGCGCGGGTGGGTGCAGCGCTCGCAAGCGTGGCAGTGAGTTCTAGTCGATGGGAACGATGGGGCTGCTATCCAAGCAGCGTGCAGCGCGGCCAACATTGCCGTTGCATGCATGTCGGTGCATGCGCCCTGCCATTGCGATGTCCGCCACAACTTCTGTGCGCGTGCGGCCGGGGTCGCTATGTTCAGCGGTGTCAAGGAACATCTGCTCCCTGGTCCGCTTCCGGATCTCGCGCACGCGGGCATTGACTCGCCTGGCGTGCCCCCTGCTTGCGCCAGTGTTGCCGAGGGCCTGGCTGGGCAGCAGGAGTAGGAGCCTGAGCTCTGTCTCTACACTGGGCCGGTGACCGCGCTCGGCCGCATCGGCGGTACGTTCCAGCGCTGTGGCCACAACGTCGGCCCAGCTGGATCTGCATTCGTTCGGCACACCCTGAGGGATCCGCACGTCCGTGTAGGGGGCCTCCAGTGATGGCGGCACGTCTGAGGCTGGCTTTGGATCCACCTGGGTGTCGCTGACGAGGTCTGCTTCCGTCAGATCGCGCATGTGGGAGGCAACCCGTGGGCCAGCGCTAATGGTGGTGCGGGAGACGTCCGGGAGGAGGTGGCGCTGGCTGGGGGGGAGGCAGGGCGCTTGGGAAGGTCGGGGGGGAGTGGCATGGCGGCGAGCCGGCGCGCGGCAAATTGGGGCAGGCGCGTCGGTCGGGGACGTCCCATGGTTGGTCCCTGCGTGTGCAGCCATGACTGGCGTAGGTGTTGCGGTAGCTGTCCCGTTGTCACACGCATGGGCCACACGGCGAGGTGAATGCACGACTGCACGTGAGGTGGCAACGCCTGCGGACGGCCGGGAGCTGCGCGGCTCTGTGCGTTGATCGTGCACCTCGCTATCATGCAGTGTGGCTCCAGGGGACAGTGGTGACGGGACGTCACCAGATTGTGCCATATCTGTTGTGGTTTCGGAATGTGAGTGAGGACATGTTCCGTCTGGTGGTGGCCCAGGTGAAGCCTTTCGGGTGTCCGATGTATGTGTATGCCCGGAGAGAGGATTTCAGGCACCTGGACAAGAGAGGAGTGCTCGGTTTCTATATGGGACCGGGTGCAGGTCCTCACATGGACAGAGCTTACGTGAAGCGAGGGAATGGGGGAGCAGTGCGTATGTATAGGCACTCAGCTTCTCCACCAGCTCTGCTGAGAGAGTTTTCGAAACGTTTTCACATGTCGGAGCAAGCTACGGTGGACCCGGTCATGTTAGAGAACTATGAGCTGGGAGATTTTGAGTTCATGCCTGATGAGCATACTCGAGTGGTACCTGATGCTGGGTTCTTGCCCAACATGAAGAAATAGTTGAGATCAACTAGTGTTAGGGCAGTGCGTCCACCAGCCAGTCGTGATCACATGATGCCAGAGAGGGGCAGAAATGTGGATTGGGCTGAGGGGGAGCATCCAGCGCTGGGGCACACACACTGGGAACCAGGCAGGCAGTTGCATCGGCGCTATGTGCGGGATGATGAGTTGCCTGAGGGTGAGCCGCCGTTTTCACCGCGTGTTTTAGGCTTTGAGCTGGTAGCCAGGCAAAGTTCAGAGATAGACTTCAGCTAGCGGTAGTACAAGCCTAGTCTAGGGGGAGTGTCGTGACCCAGCCATGCACAGGACGACGGTCACCATGCATGGAGTGGATGCACGGTGCTGATCCGGAGTGGCTATGGGACGCCATGCACCGATGGCTGACTATATGCACGAGCAATGCATGCAGATCGCATGCAGGCAAACATTGATTCTGATCGTAACCGTATGAGACGTTGATTGAACGCTTATATACGCTCTACAGATCGTAGTGTAATCACTCTTCTTCTGTTAAGTCTCACGTGCCATCTATCCAACGAGAGAGAGCGTGCTGTCACGGCAGAGCCTGTACACCAGCGCAGGTATGTGACGGCATGACCCCCCTGCGCATAGCTACGGCATGTACAGGATCCCACAGTGCCCCTAGGGCTGCGGTCCACTGGTTTACAACACTCAGGTGGCTGTAGTTGACCCAGATAAGCTGCGAGCTGACTGTGCTGATGGGCCATCTCCCAACATGCCATACACATTCCTGATAGACATAAACATATGTATCGATTACGATATGTTTTGCGAAATCAAGCCATCGGATATGCCGCAGTGTCAGTCCTTTGACCAGGGCAGGCTATACATGTATGGTGTGGGCACGATCAGAGCCAATCTGGGAGAATATGTGAGTAAGCAGGGCACTATCATGTCAGTAGATATAGAGCTGACAAATGTCTACTGGGTGCCAGCTAGTCGTATCAACATCCTTTCCACGAAGGAGTTGAAGAAGTCTGAGATATACTTGCATACTGGCAAGCATGCGAACAGGGTAGTGATGCCCGGTTTTCATGACCAGAGTTATGGGTTCCATAGGAACTGTGAGCAGGGTGAGGATGGGGATAGAAAACCCAATCTGACATGGTTCTGTGGGAAAGGCAGGCCCATATGGCAAATGCGACCGGTAGACAGGGGAGCAGCGTGGACAAGTGCGAATAATCTGTTCCATAGAAATGGGAAGTGGGTGCGAGAGCAGCAGCAAGTTGCTGCAGTGACCGGTGTACCAGACGAACAGGGATCTTCCTTCCAAATTGACCCATCATTCCTAGTGCATATCGATTTTCACCATGCTGGCAATCTGGTACTCCTGTTGATAAGAGACAACCCACACATGTATGGCCTGAAGATGCTGAAACCTACGGGGGTAGCGCTTCAGTGTTATGGTTGCCACGTGGCTGAACAGAGAAGTGGCGATAGGGCACAGCACGGGGGCAAGGTGACTGAGAATGCCACCTATGCTGGAGAAGTGTTGCATGCTGACCTAGCAGGGCAGATCAAGCCAGTAGGAATCGGGGGTATGAACTGCATCCTGGTAGTAGTGGATGAGTACTCCCCGTATTCCCATGTGAGTCCGCTGAAGTCCAAGAGTGGGGCTGCGGAAATGATATGCCTGCTGATTGAGCGAATCCGCACTCAGATCGTATATGATAGAGAGATTGGGGTGCGGAGGCTGCACACTGACCAGGGTGGTGAGTTCAGCTCTAACCAGCTGGCTCAATACCTCGCGTGGTGTGGCATTGAGCACACGTACACTGCCACGTGCCAGCATGAGTCCAATGGAATGGTGGAGAGAAAGATCGGTGTGCTGAACAGGAGTGTCAGAGCAAGCCTGCTGCAAGCGGCTGTGCCTCCATTTCTGTGGCCAGAGGCGTATATGTGTGTGAACCATGCGCATAACCTGACGCCTAGCACAGCTCTAGAGGGTGTTAGGCGGAAGGAGGCCAAGCAGAAACTGGAGGAGAGACATGCGCAGTCCAGTCATGAACCGTGGTCAACGAATGAGGCTGTGAGAGCCACGAAATTGCAGACCAGGAGAGCTCAGGCTCAGAGTATGAGTCTGCAGGCTCTGGCTGATGCGGGCATGGCCAGGGGCGATGGGAAGTTTGTCGCTCTGTTTGTGAAGAATGTGGATGTCAGGCAAATTGTGCCGTATCTGTTATGGTTCCGGAATGTGAGTGAGGACGCGTTCCATCTGGTGGTGGCCCAGGTGAAGCCTTTCGGGTGTCCGATGTATGTGTATGCCCGGAGAGAGGATTTCAGGCACATGGACGAGAGAGGAGTGCTCGGTTTCTATATGGGACCGGGTGCAGGTCCTCACATGGACAGAGCTTACGTGAAGCCAGGGAATGGGGGAGCAGTACGCATGTATAGGCATACAGCTTTTCCACCAGCTCTGCTGAGAGAGTTTGCGAAACTGTTCCACATGTCGGACCAAGCTACGGTGGATCCGGTCGTGTTGGAGAACTATGAGCTGGGAGAATTCCAGATCATGCCCGATACTCGTGTAGTACCTGACGTTGGTTTCTTGCCCAACATGAAGAAATGGTTGAGATCAACTAGTGTTAGGGCAGTGCGACCACCAGCCAGTCGTGATCACATGATGCCAGAGAGGGGCAGAAATGTGGATTGGGCTGAGGGGGAGCATCCAGCGCTGGGGCACACACACTGGGAACCAGGCAGGCAGTTGCATCGGCGCTATGTGCCGGATGATGAGTTGCCTGAGGGTGAGCCGCCGTTTTCACCGCGTGTTTTAGGCTTTGAGCTGATAGCCAGGCATGAACGGTGACACACGCCTGAGATCAGTGAGGCAGTGGTGGCAGCGCGTCGCGCTTACACGGCCGAGGATTGTGTGAACAGGGTACCACACTGGGAGTATGATGCGGCTCAGCAACCGTCCGGTCCGCACAATGCTGAGACAAGACCGAGAGATGTGATCCCTACGAGGGATAGAGCAGTGCTGGACATGAGCGGATGCCGCATCGAGCCACAGGGTAATGAGAATGATATGTCTGAAGGGGAGGAACCGCCAGAGGCTGCCAGTGACTTGGCTGAGTCGTCTCCAGAGGAGTCTGACCCCTCAGCATCTCAGCTTAGATCGCGCTCGCGTTCACCGCAGCGAGTCAAACGGTCGATGGGCAAGGAGCCGAGTGAGCCACCTCCACCTGTGCGAGCTGACGGTCACGGCGGCGGCCGAAGTTACCGCGGGTCCACGGTGTCAGGGCGTGATGACCGCGACGGACGTGATAAGCCACGGCATATATCTGGGTCTGAGGGCCAGGGGCATGGCGAGCTATGGCATGTGCCTAGTGGAGTAGAGGCAGGCGGAGCTGGCTGAGGGGGAGAGTTAGCACCAAGTGCCGCAGGAGGCAGTGTGGCAGATCTAGGCTTTAGGCAACTGAGTGCAAGCTAGTCGTTGGTGTGGCCGCAGGTGCAGTGCAGCAATGCATGCATGTATGAGACTGCGGGAGTAGGACGTTGATGCATAGATTTGCATGGTGATCAGCAAGTTCGCTGTCACATATAGGACTGACTGCCAGTTCACCAGTCGTTGTGTTTGACTGGCTGAATGGCAGGTACGTGTCTCTTGGACTTTGTTTGCATACTGCTGTGAGTTGGCACTGATACCTAGGACATTGATTGTGCTGTGTGCGAAGTGCAGGATGTGACGTTGCATGTTGCTGCGAGCGAACATCGTAGACTCACAGTGCACATTCTGCCACAGGTTATGGGGCCCGTAACGAGAGTGTGAACCCGCTGCAGACAAATTCCGTAGTTGTGCCGTAACTGGGCAACAAATCCCGACGCAATACGTAACTGTTTGCGTGGCCAGGCCGTAACTGGGTGGCAATATGGGGGATGTCGGATTTGGCAGTGGCGTGGGTCGGATGCAGCAGTTGGGCCGGGACGGTAACTTCCGTCAGTGGTTCGCCCACATGGAGGCAGCCCTCACCATGAAGGGGTGGGAAAGATGGCTGACCGAGGAGCCAGCTGAGGATGATGACGCCGGGGTAGCCGAGGACAGGAAGGCTAGGGCGGTCATTAAGTTCGGTCTGAAAGAAGCGTTGTTGAGAACGGTTCAGGGCGCGCAAACAACGATGGCGGCGTGGCAGGCGCTGCATCATGAGCATGAAGGGAACCAATACATGCGCAGACACTCCCTGTTGCAGAAAGCAAACGACCTGCGACAAGGAGATAAGAGTGTCCAAAAGTACATTGATGAGGTCTTGATGCTCCGCGAGGACTTCGAGGACGCGGGCATGGAGGGTCAGGAAACTCTTCTTGTCAGTCAGTTTGTCAAGGGCATAAGACCGACATTGGGAAGTGTGATTGGGCCACAACAGGGCGCGGATGTGCGGCGTGGAGCGTCATTGGAGGTCATCTGCGATACCTTCAAGGATCTCGTAACATTTCTGCCAGAACGGAAGTTAACAGGGCATGCGGCCGCGGCGCGGGCTCCGACGCAGGGGCCATGCCACTACTGTGGTAAGGATGGCCACAGATGGCGAGCATGCAGAAAGAGGAAAGATGACATGTCTGCGGGTCGGGAACTGAAGTGGTTCCGGGATCAGCAGCGTGAAGGGGCAGGTGGCAAAGAGAGTTCTCAGCCCGGAAAAGCACTGTCGGTCAGGGCAGATGCAAGAGTCGCAGCGGCAACTGTAACGGTCCGTGCAGATAGCACTATGAGAATGCTGCCAGCACTTTCGGGACGTCCTTTGCCCAGATTTCCAGAAGGACGCCTGGAGGATGGCACGACGACCAATTGGTGTCACCGGGAGGGCGGCCTGAAGCCGCCCTGGCACAGCGGGACGCCCTCATGCCAGTACCACGAGTTCGATGACTCATAGAGGTCGTCACTGGGATGACCTGAGTAGTGGGCAGGTGACGCGCATAAGCCGCGTCGAGTGACGTCACGTCGGCGGCGGTTCAAGCCGAAATGACGTAATCTAAGCCGTTCACCTTGCAGGACGTCCTGCGGACCTCCCATGCGCGCCAAGGGAGATGTCCTCTCCAGCACCCGCATGAGAGGTCCAGGAGTGGGAGGACTGCTGAGGGCGTCCAGGATGGAGTTGTGTGGGACACGTACACGATGGGATAGTAATATGCACATATGCGGAAGATCTTGCCTACGACATTGACACAGTATCGTCCACTGTGAGGCACGAGGGTTGTGGCCCATGGCTGGTCGATTGGGCCCAATCGACCATCGTGGCGTCCCGGGTGCTGTAGTCGATTGGGTACAATCGACCATAGTGGCGCCCGGGGTACTGCGGTCGATTGGGTTACAATCGACCATAGTGGCGCCCGGGGTACTGCAGTCGATTGGGTTACAATCGACCATCGTGGCGCCCGGGGTACTGCAGTCGATTGGGTTACAATCGACCATCGTGGCGCCCGGGGTACTGCAGTCGATTGGGCCCAATCGACCATCCACCTGTGCAGACGGTTCGACTGTCGAGAAACTGGAATCAGACAGGACAGGTGACTTGGACATCAGTGGCACGCGTATATACGAGTTGAGGTCACGAGCGTTCACATGGACTTCACTGTGCTCAAGTGCGCATAGTGGCCTGTGGTCCATGACTGGTCGATTGGGCACAATCGACCATAGTGGCGTCCGGGGCACTGCAGTCGATTGGGCACAATCGACCATCCACCTATGCAGCTCAGACTGTCAGACTGTCGAGCAAGTCGAATCAGACAGGACAGTGCATACACGCGTGACTACGTTAATTCACGGCTCGATCTGGTCGCCGAGACAGTGTGGGGCAGACAAGCCGAGCGATGGACTGTGGCCGCGTCCACAACGCAGCACGGCAGTCCCCGGCGCACGGCGGAAGGATCCCACATCGCACAACGGCTAGATGATGTTCATGAAACGTGTACAGGTGGGAATATCACCTGTCCTGTTTCCGGAGGCTGGCGTGCTGTGTAGAGCACCCGCGGCGAAGCAACAACCGCTGCATCCGACGAGTGCGCCACGCTTCTCAGTCCAGCAAAGCAGACCTATGTATAAGAGTATCTAAATATAAAGGTGCGATGATCTTATGCTCCGTCAACGGCTCACCGGCGTCAAGCATCCCGCCATATCCGGGCAGGCACTCAGAACTCGTATTATCGCCCTAGAACCTGATAAAACTCTTAAACACAGGCGCAAGGACATTATAGAGATGAGATAGAGCGTGCGACGAGGTCAATATCGACCTGTGATGGACTGTCGACGTTGTTGCCGGAGTGTGAAACATCGCTCGCTGCACGAACGTAGATCAGCGAGAGGCCAACCATGATCGACATACTGTTTCATTCTGGTTGACTTAAGGCTGAATATTCGTCTGGGGTCGCGTGATATTTCGAACAGTCGGCCCGCGTGCCTCAGCAGCCGCGCCATGCCGCTTATCCCCTGTCACCACAGAACACATGCATGGATGTTGGTCGCATGTCACCTGTGCCTGTCCAATGCC
Organism: Ulva mutabilis; assembly: GCA_900538255.1. Lineage (NCBI taxonomy): Eukaryota > Viridiplantae > Chlorophyta > Ulvophyceae > Ulvales > Ulvaceae > Ulva > Ulva mutabilis. Next base: position 115,215 of record UNSF01000126.1, read on the forward strand.
ACCTTCCGCAGTGCAGTGAACTTTCGCAGAACAGAGCGTGCAACGGCGTGTCACCACGTCGTGAAAGCAATCCATCATGGTTTCCTTGTCCGATCACGAGCATGCAAACAAAACGAGGCGGGACTTTACATGTCCCGCGTGGCACCTATAGATGACCAAACACAAACCAGCAGTGTGACGTGCTGTTCTCATAACTGTCAGTCAGTGCGCTGTGCCTTGCATGCGCTTCTGTCACTCACACTCCTATCAGCCCCCTCTGCCTCTTCAGCACCCTGCCCAGCGCCTTTGCGCTTGCCCGCATTGCCTGCGCCTGCCCTGCCTTTGCCAGATCCGCCCGCCCCATTTCCCTGAGCACCCTGCACCGCAGCAGCCCGGCCTTCCGCCTGGCGTGCTCCCCCCTCGCCTGCTGCGGCATGTACTCCACCTGCCTCCCCCGCGGCCACGTCGTCGGCCCCTACCTTGCCCTCGCCACCTGCAGCCTCTCCCTCTGCCTGAGCACCCTGCACCGCAGCACCCCGTCGGCTCGTACGGATGGGACTGGGCTGCTCCTTCAGCCGCCTTCTCGCCGCTGGGCCAGGATTGAAGGTGTCCTCGTCCCCACTGGTTCCCTTGTCTGAACTGCTGGCAGTGACGCTGTCCTCATCGGCTGCGCTTGGGTTGCCCATGTCCCCTCCGGCTAGGCAATCCTCATCATTGTCTGCCAGTGGCCCCGAGTCGGAAGGCTGTGTTGGCTGCGGGCCGTGTTGCTCCCAAGCTGCCCGGATGTCATCGCGGGAGACACCCTCTCCCTCAGCCACTTCCATGGCCTTGTACAACAACTCCAGCCACTTGTCATCGCGGTCTGGCTTGTACTTCCTCGCGGCAGTGAATAACGCCACCATGGTGTCCAGACAGCCTTTGACCCGGGCGCTCTCTTCATCTGAAGTCAACTGGGTGTCGGGCGGTACCGGTTCTTGCAGCTCCATTGAGACGACGACCCTGTTGTCCGGCGTGAGGTCCACCCAGGCACCCCCGATCTCAGTACGGCCTACATGGGCATGAACCCCTGGTTGGAGCGGGTGACATTACATCAAACACATGCAGTGTGCATGCATGTAAACTCAATGAAAGGCCATGCATTAGCACCTACTGGATCAAAACACTTCCTGGTATACAGTGGGCATATTGCCATGACAGTGCACACCTTTTGCAATGCCAGGCGATTTGGCATCCATCTTCCTTGGCCCGTCACTTGTTTTCTTTCTGTTCCCGCCTTTGTTCTTGTTCTTCTTTCCCCTCCCAGACCCTTTCTTTGCCCCTGGCTTTGCGCCTTTGCTCCCCGCAGCACCCTGCTGACCCTCATCACCGTCATCATTGTGCCCATCGCTCGCTGGGTCCGCCGGAGGTGGAGCCGGAGGCGGTTCATGCAGGCCAGCACTGCGTAGATCCACCCCTTCTAGCATCATCTTCATGTCCGGGTCCCTGTCGTCCAGGAGCCGCTGAATGCACGCCCGTGTCAGAGCGCGCACCTCGCCCGCTGACGCCAGCGAGACCGTCTTGAGCTGTGTTGTGAACCACAGCGCGGCCTCACCTCCATCCGGGCCCTTGTTGGTCATGAACCACTCCAGGGCTGCGAAGCCCCACTGCCACCAGGGCTGTGGCATATGCTTACTTGCAACCCGGATGGCCTTTGTCCTGGGCGATGGCATAGCCGGACTTGGGAATAGCAGGTTTGCTGCACACAGCGGTGCATGTCGTGTGGGTTTATATGCTGCACGGCAGCCTGAGAGTACAATGCAGGTTTACATTGAGCGCAATGGAAGATTCCAATGCTGCAAATTGCACACCTTGAACGGCAATGAGTGCTGCCACGGTGGCAGCGCCCCAACAGTCCCAGACGCAGTCCCACTCGGGTGTCCCCTGAGCAATCGCCAGTTCACCGCTCGTGGCATTCCCGCAGATGCATCTGAATAGGCGGTGGAGCTTTGCAAAGCCGCGGATGTCGGCCTCCACCGCCGATTCAGTCGTGTCGAAAACGTCCCACTGCGACCCGAGAGTCTGGACTAGTCCTTCGTACGTCTCTAAGATCCGCGGAACCTGCATGCATGCCGCCCCTGTATGGCTGAGGGACCCCCCTGGTGCCATATTCGGTGCTCCGCGGTACAGTTCCATGCAGGAGCAGCACCCAGTATTGTACCCTAGTGTGCATGACTGTGTACAGCGGTCGGGGTTTTACCTGAGTTGCCTGGGTCCCAAGCTGGGCCGCATACGCGCAGGCGACGCCACCGATCTGCTGGGTTGCCGCACAGAACTGCCCCATGACGTTCACCTCCTGTATGCACAGCCGTCATTTGCGCTTATCATCTACATCATGCCTGCGGTGTTTACCCCTCAGGCTGTAACCCCCACAAAAATGGCAGGGTGTTCGCGTAGGGATCGCACCGTCACCTGACATACATGTGTCGCCGTGTTCAGCATTAGCCGTAACGTGGGAGCACAAGCCATCATCTGCAGGAACCGGGATGATGGATATAGCTGCACGGCGTCGTTCTTGCTGTTGGGCAGCTTGATGGCCTTCCTGATTAGCTGCAGCCCCTTCGAACTGCCATCAGTTCCTGCGAGCATGTGCCTCATCAACTCCCCCATCTGCGAGCTTGGTGCGTCCTCGGGGTTGGTAGTTCCCGGCATGAGGAGGTAGTGGTGCAGCGTGGATCCACCGGGCGCCCATGATGCGGTATCTGTGCCCTTGGCAGGGGAGTTGGCATACTCCCATCTGCCCGGGGCACCCGGTCGATCCGAAGGTATCTCCCGGGGGTGCTCATTGCACATCGCATGCACCACCAGGCGGAGGAGTTCCACGTGATTCTTTGCCTCGTACTCTGCAGTCAAGGACACCATGTGCTTGCCAGGTGAGACATCCAATTCGCATCACGTGTACACAGTAGGACCTCTGCGGTTCCTAGCGGCATAAATGTTGGTAGACCTGTAACGTACCTTTCGTGAAAGTTTGACGCGCATTCAGTACTTCGCGGCACTCTCTGACTGTTCTCTGGCCAGCAACAAGCTGGCCATCGAAACCCACATCGGCCGTCTGGCTCTGAGTGGCAAATGTCGGTGCACCGCTGCCACTCTTAGGTGACTGAAGGTCGTGTACAGTCGTGAGCGGCGGCTGTGCGCGTCCGTGTATTGTCACCTGCGTAGCAACGCCGTTCTTCGTACGGATCTTGCCGTGTCAATCACTTGCTGCTCTGCCGATGCCCTCCTCGACAGCCACAACTGCCACAGTCATGCAAGATATTAATGGGAACATACCTGGATAGTTTTATTGGCCGCGAATGAGGACGTCTTCTGTAGCCCGGCATCCATGATCCGCTGGCCATCATCAGGGCCGTCTGCGCCGGTGCCAGAACGCCATGCTGGGGTCAGGGCCTCGAAGTGCTGCATCCACGCATAGAACAGGATCAATGCCCAGTACGTGTTGATCTTGACAGCGCCTCCGAGGACCCTGCCCTGGCAGATGATCTGGCCCGTGCACTCCTCCACCATGGCGCGAAATGTGCCTTCATGGTTCATCCGCGCGATAGTATCGGCGGTGAACTTGCCCGTCCCAGCTGCTACTGCATCTGCTACGGATATATTTTCAACTGCGGCAGGTGCAGCCTGTTCTGCATGCTCGGGAAGACGGTCCATACTATCACTTGTGTACACGGCGATGGGTGCGGTTCCGAATCGACTCTGTGCACGTGGAAGGAATTCTGGACGTTCACCATACGCACAGGTGTTTGTGTGATGGTCTCGCTTCACCATTTGGATCCCGTTCGGCATGAATGCCCTTGGGTGTCTGCAAGTGCAAGCTCTCGGATGCACAGCGCATGTACTGGAGGGGTATGGGTACAGTGGATGCTGCGGGTGCGAACGCCACCCCTGCTGCCACAGCTTTTCTGCATTGGATTGCACCCGCAAATGGACCGGGAACAGAGCGCCAGGCAGGTGAGCATGTAAGCGAGTGCAACCCCCGCTGCTGCTCTTGCTAGAATAATTATCGGAGACTTACTGTGCAGCAAGCAGTACAAACCCAATACAGTGACCAACTGCAGGTGGTGCGTGCAACATGTTCAATCCACCGGAGCGCAATATGTGTGCACAGGTTACGCTACACCACCTGGTCTGAGTCCCGGCACGCTTGCTATTACAGCCTATGTCAGGTCAGGCTGTCTAGTCAGCCGTACTACGAATGAAACCCATTCAGGACACTACGTGCCCTTGTCGCCGCTGCTACCAGTGCTGCCCTGCACAGCCGCTGCTGTGCAGGGCTTGCCCCCCTGACTGCCCTGCTGCGCGGCCTCCTCCGCAGGCTCGCAGCCCGGGCTGCGCTGCACCCCTCCCGCAGTGCGGCGCTTGCCCCTGGTACCGCCCCGCTTCGTGGTATCGGCTGCTCTCCCTTTGGCCTGCGCGGGCTTCGCTGCCGGACTGGGTTTACCTCGACTCCCCTTCGCCGTAGCCCTAGTTGGTCGGGTGCGGCTGGGGCTGGGTCCTGCTTTCCAGCCACCGCTTGGGGTTGACGGAGCTGCAGTCCCTCGCCGTACACGATCCGAGGTCCTCTGATTCGCCGCCCCTTCAGCCCAGGCTTGACATTCCGCTCTGTCATGTCTCAGGGCCATCCAGCTGAATCCTTGGATCATATCGCTGTACAGTACACGGCAGTGTGGGCGCATGGGAATCCATCCTGCTCATGTATGGGTCAAAGGCACGGCAGGTCAGGTTGCACGCATCTCGGTGTTCAGTTCCTATATCAGGCATTGGCGTGATCGCACCGTGCGGCCTGCGGGCTACGCGCCACTTGCGTCAGGGATGTGTCGTATGGCGGATCAACTTCTGCCTTCAAGCCGGACTCCGACTCTGCGGTGCTATTCTCGTGCATGACCAAGGCCAGGTGCACCCGGTACAGTGCCTTACAGGCTTGCACGTCGCCCTGCTTGTACCACTGTAGTCTCGTCCCCGGGCCACGGTATGTGCCACAGGGCGTCATGACGAGGCGGCCCGTTTACACGGAGCGCAAATCGCGCTTCCCTTGTCATTTCTTCTTTGGGAGGGCCCTCTGACGGTCTTGGCGCTATGACCTCTGGTCGCTGATGCTCCTGATTCCAGGTCACACCTGGCCGGCATCTATCCAGGAGGTGCGTTAGATTCATTATGGTGTACACACCGCATGAGAACACATCCGCTGCTTGGGGCTTAAGCCGGTGGGAATCTGCATGCCAGCATGTTGGCTGTTGACATGCCAAGTTGCCCTGCGGCTGCATGCATGCAGGAATCCCCTGCGCTGGGATTAGTTTGGTATAGACGACCATGCATGTGACAAGGTGATATCCACATGCATGCACACAGCGCCAGACCGTGGCCCCAGTGTCAGTTATGTTGGGTACATGTTATTGTCCAGTGCATGTGCGCCGTGGCATACACGCTCTGCTGTCAGGTTGGTAGAGCCACACCGCCAGGTCTTCACTCCTGCTCTAACAACGGCTGCCGGTGCGCCGAGAACGGTGGTCATTGCGGCCACCCACTTGTCCGACACCAGCTTCGTATTGTGTCCCGCGTCGCCCAGGCTGTCCACATGTACTATCACGGTGACCTCGCCAGCCAGGGCGAGGTCCTTGCGCTGACCTCTGCTGGATTCTGTCCACCGATACTGGTGCACGGAAGCCCGCAAACCGCCGGCGTGGAAGAATGAACAAGCCCAATGAAGGATCATACATGACACCACGAAGGAATCCGGGGCGTAGAAGCAGGGCGACCATTCCCTCACGGAGGTCGGCGATGCGGGGGAACTGCCGCCGCGGGGTTTTCCGCTACACAGGGTGCGCTTTCATAGACACAAACCCTGCCTGGAGGCACGCTGTCCGTGCAGCCACATAGACGAGCTGACTGCTGTAAAACAGGTCCTCTGTCCGTTGTGGTCCATGATGCCACAGCACGCGACACGTGCGCCAAAAACATTGGCATGTATCGCCGGCTGGCGGCAGCCATGTGAAGACACCCACGTTACTGTAACTGCTGCTGCAGGGCGCAAGACTATGGTGCAGCTTTGTGGATCTCACCAGTGACGAACGATAGTTGTTGTCCGTGGAGCGCCCTCGCCCCCTGGAGCCCGATACACAACTATCAGCCAAGGATAGAACGATGACAGGGTGAACGGCATCAAGTGGATGCGGTTATGGCTTTTTTCAACAGGTGCCAGGACGCCGCACCCCCACAACACTCAGCCATGGTTTGACCTTACTGGTGCAGGCTACTGCAGGCTGGTTGGGGGGGAGTGCATGACCGAGGAGGAATTAGCTGAAGCTTGAGGTGAATGCTGCGACCGTCCCCAGGCGACCCTCAGCCAGAGATGCGGCGGGCGAGGAAGACAGAGACGACAGCGAGGCCGGCCGGACGCGCCCTGCGCCCCAATCATCAAGGGCTACAGTTTCGGGATGACGACTTCGACCCAGGCAGGAGCCGCATGAAGGCGCAGCCCCCAGCCCGGCCCACAATCGGCGATGCAACGCAAGCGCAAGATAGAGGACTTGCCTCCAAGCGTGGCCCGCGGGCCACGAGAGGGAAGGGATCGTACCACAGACGGGTTGCGCGGCGCAAGACACAACAAGAAGGGGACAGGGAGGCCGTTGCAGCCTAGAGGATGACGAGGAGATGCGGGAGAGCGGCGGGATGATGAACAAGGTCCTGATGAAGTCTGCGGTGAACAGGGGCCAGCGAGTGCGGGAGAGGCGGGGAAGCAGATGAGGGTGGTACGACTTATGCGGCAAGAGAGGGCGGTGAGGCGCAAGTAGATGAAGCAGAGCCCAGTGACGACGGGGGTGATGAGGGGGACGCGACCGCATGAGCAGCGGCATGTTGCATACTCGTTTATGCGGTGCCACTGTAATTCGTTGCCTTGACACTGCAAGGTTACCAATCCAAAACAACTCAATCCAAGTTACTGCAGCGTGTATCACAGCGACAACTTGTTTTATTGACATGCTTTAGGTACAATCGGCGTTTGTGATGGTTGTGTATGGTTGTATTCAATGCACACATCAGCCACGCCGTAACACCCTTTGGTGACGTGTCTACATTTGCGGTACTGCACACATGTTTGTTACATGTCTATAACTGCGGTACGGCACTCGCCATCCCTCCCCTAGTGCACCACACTGCCAGGTCCTCTTGTGGCTGCACGCTCTGGTAGCTGACAACTCTGCACTACTGGTCTGGCGCAGCCTGTCGGCTACAATCACAGCTGGCTGTATTCGGGTGAATCAAGCATGCCCACGCTGAACGGCACGACGGCTGTGGTGCGGCAGCCGACATCATCGACTACAGGTGTGGCCGGCGAAGACAAGAAAGTCTCCCACACACTGCGCGCTGGCCCTTCGAACATGCAGGGGTCGAGATATGTTTGAGATACGCTCCTGTCCCATATCATGGGGCAGTCAAGGTGGGTCTCACCATCCTCGAGCCTGGGCGCTGGAGCTGCTCCCAGCAGTCGTAGGTCCCTGCATGACATACTCCCTGTGAAGGTCGGCCAGCCGAGTTGGTGGCGGGAGTGCATATGGCGGTGGGGCAGTGGATATGCAGATGGGCAGAACGGACCGTGGAAGACTTCTAGATCTGTTCCATCTATCCGACCCGTGGGGTGTGTCATTGATACTGTACACAGTGGGGACCAGGAGTCGAGGCCACGTGGAGCCTGCCATCTCCTCAAACGCCTTATGGATGAGCCCAGTTGCCGCGGACGCCACCTCTGCCAACGTGGCAAACATATGGTGGGGATGCCTGAGCACCAGCTGCATGTGGAACAGCGTGTGGGGGCGCGCTGCAGGCGTGGTAGGCGCCCCCCGGAGAGCCACGATCTCATAGTCGTCCTCACAAGTTCCGTACAAACGGGTCATCTCCCCCATGCACAGGTCTATGAAATCCCTGACACCGCACATGGCCCAGGCTTGGAACACTACAGAGTCGACAGCGGCAAGCTCCTCCCCCGTCTCATCGGCTCTCCCCCACAGCACGAAGTACAAGTGCAGCGGAGAGGCCGTGGGCAGGACTTCGTACATCGGAGGTCGGCTCCATGGCGATTGGCGCTGCGAGGCGTGCAGCGTAGTGGCATGCAGCGCCTCGCCGACGTCCGCAAGCCTGGCCCAGGTGTACTGCCTGTCCAGACGCACTCCACCATCCACTGTGCTACTTGATCCGCCTAATCGGACCGCAGTCGCGACAGGAATGGGCCACAAGCCGACCATGGTAGGATTCACGCTGTCGAGGGAAGCACCGCGCGCAAGCTCGCGCGGGAAGGCCGCCTCGGTCCACAGCACCCCGTAATCTACATCAGTTGAGGAAAATGACGTATCTAAGGCCATGGGTGGAGCCACAGTCCTGTCCATCGGCTCGCAATCACGACGATCTCGCTAAGCGATGAAAGCGGCATAACTTGCAGCCTTCCCGCTGCACTACGGAATCAGTCATCCCACTGTTGCATACAGATGTAACATATCCTGCCTTCGCGGCGTGTGTGCATCACACTCGAGCGACGGCGTCGAGTGCTTCCAATGGGCGGCACCGGTGGACACCGTATGCGAACGTGGCTCCATTGGCTGGCTGCAAGGTCGGTTAAGCACTAGGTGGAGATCGCATCGAGCGCAATTAAGCATAGGATGCTGGTATTTGACACCGTAAATCTACCACAGATATGGGCCCACAGACATCAGAGCTGGGCGTCTAGCGCGGCTGCCACCAATTGATGGTGGTGACGAGTGGCCACCGGATAGTCGCGGCAGTGACTTGGACGCGTACACGTCGTTCAAATCGCTATCGCACGCGAGTCTAGACAGATCATGAATAGACAGTGTCAGACCAATATGCCTGTCTAATTAATGGTCTGGCTAATGCAGGCCTCTGCCCCAAGGTGCAGCAATTAACGCCTGACAACTGTTCATAGCCGCTGTTTATCAGCTGATGCTACTGAAGCCGTCACAACCTTCCCATCCACTCGTTGAATATACATCTTGCCGATGTAGACTGTGTTTCGACGCTCGCAGCACCGCCCGGCACGCTTGTCGCCCCACGTTAGGTGGCTGGATGCCGCCGGTCACTCGAGCGACTGACAGTCTCCAGAGCTCCTCCTTGCTCTTACTATTTATCTATACTAGATCATTCGGAGGTGACCAGTGCGTACAGCGGACTCCTTGCCAGCGGTGCCCAGCGTTGTTGCGTGGACGCGGAGACTGTCAGCTGCTTTGCATCCTCTATGCAAGCGGTCAGGTGATTCGCATCCCATATATCTGATAACTGTGTTCCTTTCTAGTAAGGTGCTGCTCCTGATGTCATTTGTCGTTCCGGTACCGCCACTCGTGTTAACCGTAGTTCAGCGGCACGCGAGCAGTCCCTTGCAAGCCCGACGGACTTGACGACTCCTCATATCTGGAACCCTTTTGGTTCGAAATGGGATAGTCGGGGCTGCGCCAAAGCGCCAAGTCAGTTAGGCTTGGGATGTGTTATCCGACTCGCTAGTGCGCTGTCGAGCCTTCGGCCCAGCGCTTATCCAGCGTTATCTGCCTACAGTGCCTGATTAAAGGTACAAGCACATTATATATAATTCATCCATTATAACATGACGATGCGATCGGAGCATGTCTGCCCCGTGGGCTTGTCCCGATCGTCAGGGGGCACGATAGCTTACTTTCGTGCCCCCGGCCAAGCGCTTGTCAAGCGTTACCTGTCGACGGTGCCTCTTACGCGTACAAGCACATGCTATCTAACATGCAGTCTCCCCTTGATTGGAGACTAGTCCGGGCGTCAGGCGGGCGGCATACTGATCAACATTGGCGAGGCGCTGCGTAGGCTTGTCGGTCCGAACATACCGTCCCCTTTGATCGCGCAGCATGAACAGGTCCTAACGTGACGTCCTGCATGACGGCCCCGTCGTCCGCGCAGGCGGACGGTCCGATGACGTCCCGGTTACGTAACCCACGGTACGCCATGCACGTGCCGTCCTCATGACGGCCCCGCCGTCCGCACCAGCGGACGGTCTCATGACGTATCGGTTACGTCATCCTTGGAACACCATGCGCGTGACGTCATCGTCTTGCGAGCCGCCTTGTCGGCGGCTGAGAGGACGTAACCCAGACGTCCCCATTTCGCGTCACCGGCTCAATGCGTGACGGCGCAATGCCGTCATGCCAGGACCATCGTCATCCTGTGACGTCCTTAGGCCCCCTCGCGACCACGAGGACTTGTCAATGACGGTGCCTTGACGGCACCTCAGTGTCCTCGAGACATCATCAGTACATATTTTTGCGATGACCCGTGATGACGTCCTCGCAGGACTAGCAGCATCGTTGCAGTGTAGTGTGGAGTAGATCAGACATCAGTCTGGCACATAGCTGACACACCTGATTGTATCACAGGTTTAATTCCCTCTACACATTGTGATATCGTGACTTAACAGATGTCTGCGTTGACCAGTGCACAGGTGCAGCTATTGTGGAGTAGACCAGACAACAGTTTGGCACATAGCTGACACACCTTATTGTATCACACACGGACCAAGGAGATGAGTTCGGCTCGACTCAGCTGGCTCAGTACCTTGAGTGGCGAGGGATAGTGCACACGTTCACTGACACCGCCCAACATGAGTCAAATGGGTTGGTAGAACGAAAAATCGGTGTGCTGAACACGTCAGCGCGGGCCAGTTTGCTGCAGGCGGCAGTGCCTGCATTCCTATGGCCGGAGGCATACATGTGCGTGAACCATGCACACAACCTGACGCCGAGCACAGCACTGGAAGGTGTACGGCGGAGGGAGGCGAAGCAGCAGCTGGAGGACAGGTTTGTTGCCACCAGCTCTGAGCCATGGTCCACGAATGAGCAGCAGCGGGCTAAGCAGCTGAGAGTCCGGAAGGCTGCAGCGCATGCGCTGAGCCTGAACGAGCTCTGTGAGGAACTGATTGCCAGGAGAGAAACGGCATTTGTGGCACAACACATGAGGAATTTGAATGTCAGAGAGATTGTGCCATACTTATTGTGGTTTAGGAAGGTCAGAGAAGATGACTTCCGTCTCGTGGTGGCACAGGTGAAGCCTTTCGGGTGTCCAATGTATGTGTATCCAAGGAGGGAGCACTTCAGGCACCTGGAAGCGCGAGGAATCCTCGGTGCCTATATGGGACCGAGTGGAGGTCCTCACATGGACAGGGTTTACGTGAAACGTGGGAATGGGGGAGCAGTGCGGATGTACAGGCACACGGCAGCTCCACCTGCTCTAGTGAAGGATTTCGCGCAGCGATTTCACATGGCTGGGAAGGCTACGGCGGACCCAGTTGTGCTACAGAACTATGAGCAGGGTGAATTTGAGACCCACCCGATCAGTATACCAGTGTAGTGCCAGGGGCTGAGTTCTTGCCCAACATGAATAAGTGGGTGTAGAGCACCAGTGTGCGGGCAGTGCGTCCACCAGCCAGTCGTGAACACATGATGCCAGAGAGGGGCAGAAATGTGGATTGGGCTGAGGGGGAGCATCCGGGTCTGGGCCATCAACACTGGGGACCAGGGAGAACGCTGCATGGGCGTTTCAAACCACAAGACGAGCTACCTGAGGGTGAGCCTGAGTTCTCTCCTAGAGTGTTGGGTGCAGAGCTGCTAGCGCGGCATGAGCGCTGGCACACACCAGAGATAAGTAAGGCAGTGGTTGCAGCGCGCTGCGATCATGCAGCGGCTGACAGTGCTGCAGCAGTGGCACACTGGGACTATGATGCAGCAAACCAGCCGTCTGGGCCTCTACACCACGAGTTTAGGCCTGCAGAGACGATCCCTACGAGGGATAGAGCTGTGCTGCACATAGGAAACTGTGATATCTATCCACTTCCAACTGATGAGGAAGTGAGTGATAGTGAGTCTAGTGATGGAGGTGAGGATGACTCTGAGTCTGAGTCTGGATCCCGCTCGCGTTCAGCGGAACCAGTCCAACGGGTGACCATGCATGGTGGCATACACAGGACTACGGTGACCATGTGTGCATGGATGCACGGTGCTGATCCGGAGTGGCTATGGGACAGCCATGCACCGATGGCTGACCATATGCACGAGCAATGCATGCAGATTGCGTGCTAGCAGACAATGATTCTGATTGTATCCGTATGAGACGTTGATTGAACGCTTATATAGGCTCTACAGATCGTAGTGTAATTACTCTTCTCGTCTGTCCAAGTCTCACGTGTATTCATCCTCCAACTGAAGGTACAGGCGCTGTCACGGACAGATACCTAAGACAGCAAGGTATGTGACAGCACCAACCCCTGCGCATGGCTACGGCATGCACAGGATCCCACAGGCCCTAGGCCGCGGTCCATTGAATTACAACACCTGTAACATGCGCATACATCGGTGGCAATGGTCTGATCATTGGCACTGCACCGTTTTAACATGATCACATGTGTGTCGTTTGGCCCGCGTGCGACCAGAACCGCGACGCCACCGAAACGCCAAGTCGTACTAAGATAGAACAAAATTGAGCCAACCCTGTTGACATTAGTTCGTTTGTGGAGGACAGTGGAGTACAGTGCACGTGCAGGCCCCAGTTCACGCACGCTCGTGATCACGGAGTGCGATCTCTGAGATTTCCGCATCTCCATTCGATATCATCGGCTCTTTAGCAAATTCAATAGTGTACAGGACTTGTTGAGTGCCTTGGTGAGTTGGTCGCCATGGCGAATCCGGATCTATTCCGTTTAGAATTAGAGCGTGTCCGTTGCGATCCGGATCGTAACGAACACTATTTTAGATTTATAGAGTATGCGATGAAGAAGATCGACGCGGGTCAGTGGGGACTGGACGGGCCGCAGGGCGAATCCAATTCAGACCTGCTTGCCCTGGTCCACCCACTCGACGATTCGCGCGCTCAAGGGCAGGCGGCGCAGTTTGAAAAGCACGTCAAGTTGCTTGAGAAGGCAAAGGGGCGGCCTGACAATGGTGAGGTCAAGCTGGCGTATTGAGAGTGTAGGCTGCGAAGCCACGCTGCTGCTCGCCAGAGGGCCGTAGAACCACTTGATCGAAGATCAGCCGGTGGTGGTATCTTGCAAGGCATCCATGAGATGCTGGAGCGCAACGGACAGGTTGCGCCTGGGATCTGGTCATCCCTGCCTCTTGTGACAGAGTCACCAGAGCCGACCCACCGACGTGGGTGTCGCCAGCGCCCGACACCTGCCTCGCCATCAGGCAGGGCCAACACGCCCTCAGAGGTTCCGCAGCCCGGCGGCACCGGCCGATGGCATCAGCCACCGGCAGATCTCCAACTGGACCCCCACCTCTCTTCAGCCGCAATGGGGACCACCGCATTCTTCGCAGGAGCCAGCAACTCCCCTCATGCGGCTTCCTCCGCCATGGCAGCTTCTTCAGCGGGACATCATCCCCCCCTGTCGCATCCTGAAGTGGCACCGCCGGCGCCCCCAAGACCCCATCAACAGGCGCAGCAGGAACAGGCACCCGCATGAGGGGTGTCGAAACCTGCTGTGCCACGGCGACGACAGGGGTTGGCACAACTTGTGGTGGCCCGGCCCGAACTCCGCCCCACACTGCAGCCACCCCCGCCCACACCAGCAGCCCCGTCATGTATGCCATCGCGCCCGGCAACACCATCGCCTCGCGCCAAGAGGTCGCTTCAACTCTCGGAGGCTGCGCCATAGGGGGAGGCAGACCCTGCGCCCCCCCTGGCCACCTTGTCGGGTCCCCCGGCGCCCCGATCAGGGAACGTGAAGCGGACATGTCGAGGCGTCTCGATCTCCTCAGGCGGGTCCTCCGATGGCGTTGCCGATGCTCGTCACGCCGGCCCAAATATGTTAGGGGTACGACATCTCATCCGCTGCCTGGTATCTGCTTCTCCATGAACTACTGCGCCAGTGTATGCAATTGGCACATGCTCCATGACTGCACATGCGGGTACAGCACAAGCTAGACCGGGGTATCCTCATGGACTCTGACTGGGATTATGCGGCGGATGACGTCCGGATGCTGCGCCTGGGTGCATGGGTCGGGACCAAGGCCATGGAGTATATGGCCGCCATAGCGCTGAGACGAGCGTGGCGCGACAGGCGGTACATCTTGGTGGACCCGTGTACCTGGCAAAGCCGCTGGGAGCAACTCGAGTCAAAGGGACACGGCCGAGGGATAATGAAGTGGGACATGAGGGTAAACATGTTCTCTGGCGGAGGGTGGAGCCTCCACGCCGTCGTCCACCCTGTATACTCAGATAATCACTGGAGCTTGGTCCTCATTTTCCACCCATGTACGCCCACCACGCTCACCCTGACTGACTCCACCCCCTCTGACTGCACTGCTCAGTGTAGCCGCAGGCTTGCATGCATGCATGCGAGACTTATTTGCAGTTGTCAAACCACGTATCCGCGTGATGACAAGCCCGTGGGTGCAGACAGAGTGCGGCAATGGCTAGACGCTAACAAGGGTGAGCGCGACAGGATGAGGTCGGCCGGACAGCACACCGTCATCTTGCATGTGGACAGTCTGAGGTACGCGAAGCACACCACGGACGAGCCCACACAGCCATACACGGTATGTTCTGTTTGACTGCCACCTTCACCCCCCCACCCCCCTTCCCCCCCCCCCCCCCCCCCCCCGCCCATTCACACGCCCACGTATTGAGTTACAGTTTGCGTCGCGGGTGCAGAAAAATGTCAAGATCCGACTGAGCAGGGGAGTCACGGAGGATTTGCACTGGGAGTGCGGTCACTCAGATGTTTGCTCGCTCTTGCCACGAGGACAGGTGACCGCCAGGGCGCTGGACTTCATGTCCTCCCAGACTCTCGCGCGAGACTGGAGTGACAAGGACTACATACTTACCGATACGGTCTCGATGGGGCACATCCTCCAGAAAGTGACCGTCGACAAGAACCCGCGGCCCATTCGGAAGTGGGCCACCGCCAATGATGTCTTCCGCCAAGGCGACGGTGAGAGATTCGCCATAATCCACCACGAGCATGACAACGCTCATTGGAGCTTGGTGGCAATCTTCCATCCCGGTGCGGCCTCCCTGCAACCCCATGAAACAACCTACACGCTGATGTAGTAACCTGATGTACACCGGCATTTCAGAGTACTGACGCACATATTGCGTCTTTGCAGGCCGCCTGTATCGGTGGACAGAATCCAGCCAGAGTCAGCGCAAGGACCTCGCCCTGGCTGGCGAGGTCACCGTGATAGTACATGTGGACAGCCTGGGCGACGCGGGACACAATACGAAGCTGGTGTCGGACAAGTGGGTGGCCGCAATGACCACCGTTCTCGGCGCACCGGCAGCCGTTGTTAGAGCAGGAGTGAAGACCTGGCGGGTGTGGCTCTACCAACCTGACAGCAGAGCGTGTATGCCACGGCGCACATGCACTGGACAATAACATGTACCCAACATAACTGACACTGGGGCCACGGTCTGGCGCTGTGTGCATGCATGTGAATATCACCTTGTCACATGCATGGTCGTCTATACCAAACTAATCCCAGCGCAGGGGATTCTGCATGCATGCAGCCGCAGGGCAACTTGCCATGTCAACAGCCAACATGCTGGCATGCAGATTCCCACCGGCTTAAGCCCCAAGCAGCCGGATGTGTTCTCATGCGGTGTGTACACCATAATGAATCTAACGCACCTCCTGGATAGATGCCGGCCAGGTGTGACCTGGAATCAGGAGCATCAGCGACCAGAGGTCATAGCGCCAAGACCGTCAGAGGGCCCTCCCAAAGAAGAAATGACAAGGGAAGCGCGATTTGCGCTCCGTGTAAACGGGCCGCCTCGTCATGACGCCCTGTGGCACATACCGTGGCCCGGGACGAGACTACAGTGGTACAAGCAGGGCGACGTGCAAGCCTGTAAGGCACTGTACCGGGTGCACCTGGCCTTGGTCATGCACGAGAATAGCACCGCAGAGTCGGAGTCCGGCTTGAAGGCAGAAGTTGATGCCGCCATACGACACATCCCTGACGCAGTGGCGCGTAGCCCGCAGGCCGCACGGTGCGATCACGCCAATGCCTGATATAGGAACTGAACACCGAGATGCGTGCAACCTGACCTGCCGTGCCTTTGACCCATACATGAGCAGGATGGATTCCCATGCGCCCACACTGCCGTGTACTGTACAGCGATATGATCCAAGGATTCAGCTGGATGGCCCTGAGACATGACAGAGCGGAATGTCAAGCCTGGGCTGAAGGGGCGGCGAATCAGAGGACCTCGGATCGTGTACGGCGAGGGACTGCAGCTCCGTCAACCCCAAGCGGTGGCTGGAAAGCAGGACCCAGCCCCAGCCGCACCCGACCAACTAGGGCTACGGCGAAGGGGAGTCGAGGTAAACCCAGTCCGGCAGCGAAGCCCGCGCAGGCCAAAGGGAGAGCAGCCGATACCACGAAGCGGGGCGGTACCAGGGGCAAGCGCCGCACTGCGGGAGGGGTGCAGCGCAGCCCGGGCTGCGAGCCTGCGGAGGAGGCCGCGCAGCAGGGCAGTCAGGGGGGCAAGCACTGCACAGCAGCGGCTGTGCAGGGCAGCACTGGTAGCAGCGGCGACAAGGGCACGTAGTGTCCTGAATGGGTTTCATTCGTAGTACGGCTGACTAGACAGCCTGACCTGACATAGGCTGTAATAGCAAGCGTGCCGGGACTCAGACCAGGTGGTGTAGCGTAACCTGTGCACACATATTGCGCTCCGGTGGATTGAACATGTTGCACGCACCACCTGCAGTTGGTCACTGTATTGGGTTTGTACTGCTTGCTGCACAGTAAGTCTCCGATAATTATTCTAGCAAGAGCAGCAGCGGGGGTTTCACTCGCTTACATGCTCACCTGCCTGGCGCTCTGTTCCCGGTCCATTTGCGGGTGCAATCCAATGCAGAAAAGCTGTGGCAGCAGGGGTGGCGTTCGCACCCACAGCATCCACTGTACCCATACCCCTCCAGTACATGCGCTGTGCATCCGAGAGCTTGCACTTGCAGACACCCAAGGGCATTCATGCCGAACGGGATCCAAATGGTGAAGCGAGACCATCACACAAACACCTGTGCGTATGGTGAACGTCCAGAATTCCTTCCACGTGCACAGAGTCGATTCGGAACCGCACCCATCGCCGTGTACACAAGTGATAGTATGGACCGTCTTCCCGAGCATGCAGAACAGGCTGCACCTGCCGCAGTTGAAAATATATCCGTAGCAGATGCAGTAGCAGCTGGGACGGGCAAGTTCACCGCCGATACTATCGCGCGGATGAACCATGAAGGCACATTTCGCGCCATGGTGGAGGAGTGCACGGGCCAGATCATCTGCCAGGGCAGGGTCCTCGGAGGCGCTGTCAAGATCAACACGTACTGGGCATTGATCCTGTTCTATGCGTGGATGCAGCACTTCGAGGCCCTGACCCCAGCATGGCGTTCTGGCACCGGCGCAGACGGCCCTGATGATGGCCAGCGGATCATGGATGCCGGGCTACAGAAGACGTCCTCATTCGCAGCCAATAAAACTATCCAGGTATGTTCCCATTAATATCTTGCATGACTGTGGCAGTTGTGGCTGTCGAGGAGGGCATCGGCAGAGCAGCAAGTGATTGACACGGCAAGATCCGTACGAAGAACGGCGTTGCTACGCAGGTGACAATACACGGACGCGCACAGCCGCCGCTCACGACTGTACACGACCTTCAGTCACCTAAGAGTGGCAGCGGTGCACCGACATTTGCCACTCAGAGCCAGACGGCCGATGTGGGTTTCGATGGCCAGCTTGTTGCTGGCCAGAGAACAGTCAGAGAGTGCCGCGAAGTACTGAATGCGCGTCAAACTTTCACGAAAGGTACGTTACAGGTCTACCAACATTTATGCCGCTAGGAACCGCAGAGGTCCTACTGTGTACACGTGATGCGAATTGGATGTCTCACCTGGCAAGCACATGGTGTCCTTGACTGCAGAGTACGAGGCAAAGAATCACGTGGAACTCCTCCGCCTGGTGGTGCATGCGATGTGCAATGAGCACCCCCGGGAGATACCTTCGGATCGACCGGGTGCCCCGGGCAGATGGGAGTATGCCAACTCCCCTGCCAAGGGCACAGATACCGCATCGTGGGCGCCCGGTGGATCCACGCTGCACCACTACCTCCTCATGCCGGGAACTACCAACCCCGAGGACGCACCAAGCTCGCAGATGGGGGAGTTGATGAGGCACATGCTCGCAGGAACTGATGGCAGTTCGAAGGGGCTGCAGCTAATCAGGAAGGCCATCAAGCTGCCCAACAGCAAGAACGACGCCGTGCAGCTATATCCATCATCCCGGTTCCTGCAGATGATGGCTTGTGCTCCCACGTTACGGCTAATGCTGAACACGGCGACACATGTATGTCAGGTGACGGTGCGATCCCTACGCGAACACCCTGCCATTTTTGTGGGGGTTACAGCCTGAGGGGTAAACACCGCAGGCATGATGTAGATGATAAGCGCAAATGACGGCTGTGCATACAGGAGGTGAACGTCATGGGGCAGTTCTGTGCGGCAACCCAGCAGATCGGTGGCGTCGCCTGCGCGTATGCGGCCCAGCTTGGGACCCAGGCAACTCAGGTAAAACCCCGACCGCTGTACACAGTCATGCACACTAGGGTACAATACTGGGTGCTGCTCCTGCATGGAACTGTACCGCGGAGCACCGAATATGGCACCAGGGGGTCCCTCAGCCATACAGGGGCGGCATGCATGCAGGTTCCGCGGATCTTAGAGACGTACGAAGGACTAGTCCAGACTCTCGGGTCGCAGTGGGACGTTTTCGACACGACTGAATCGGCGGTGGAGGCCGACATCCGCGGCTTTGCAAAGCTCCACCGCCTATTCAGATGCATCTGCGGGAATGCCACGAGCGGTGAACTGGCGATTGCTCAGGGGACACCCGAGTGGGACTGCGTCTGGGACTGTTGGGGCGCTGCCACCGTGGCAGCACTCATTGCCGTTCAAGGTGTGCAATTTGCAGCATTGGCATCTTCCATTGCGCTCAATGTAAACCTGCATTGTACTCTCAGGCTGCCGTGCAGCATATAAACCCACACGACATGCACCGCTGTGTGCAGCAAACCCTGCTATTCCCAAGTCCGGCTATGCCATCGCCCAGGACAAAGGCCATCCGGGTTGCAAGTAAGCATATGCCACAGCCCTGGTGGCAGTGGGGCTTCGCAGCCCTGGAGTGGTTCATGACCAACAAGGGCCCGGATGGAGGTGAGGCCGCGCTGTGGTTCACAACACAGCTCAAGACGGTCTCGCTGGCGTCAGCGGGCGAGGTGCGCGCTCTGACAAGGGCGTGCATTCAGCGGCTCCTGGACGACAGGGACCCGGACATGAAGATGATGCTAGATGGGGTGGATCTACGCAGTGCTGGCCTGCATGAACCGCCTCCGGCTCCACCTCCGGCGGACCCAGCGAGCGATGGGCACAATGATGACGGTGATGAGGGTCAGCAGGGTGCTGCGGGGAGCAAAGGCGCAAAGCCAGGGGCAAAGAAAGGGTCTGGGAGGGGAAAGAAGAACAAGAACAAAGGCGGGAACAGAAAGAAAACAAGTGACGGGCCAAGGAAGATGGATGCCAAATCGCCTGGCATTGCAAAAGGTGTGCACTGTCATGGCAATATGCCCACTGTATACCAGGAAGTGTTTTGATCCAGTAGGTGCTAATGCATGGCCTTTCCTTGAGTTTACATGCATGCACACTGCATGTGTTTGATGTAATGTCACCCGCTCCAACCAGGGGTTCATGCCCATGTAGGCCGTACTGAGATCGGGGGTGCCTGGGTGGACCTCACGCCGGACAACAGGGTCGTCGTCTCAATGGAGCTGCAAGAACCGGTACCGCCCGACACCCAGTTGACTTCAGATGAAGAGAGCGCCCGGGTCAAAGGCTGTCTGGACACCATGGTGGCGTTATTCACTGCCGCGAGGAAGTACAAGCCAGACCGCGATGACAAGTGGCTGGAGTTGTTGTACAAGGCCATGGAAGTGGCTGAGGGAGAGGGTGTCTCCCGCGATGACATCCGGGCAGCTTGGGAGCAACACGGCCCGCAGCCAACACAGCCTTCCGACTCGGGGCCACTGGCAGACAATGATGAGGATTGCCTAGCCGGAGGGGACATGGGCAACCCAAGCGCAGCCGATGAGGACAGCGTCACTGCCAGCAGTTCAGACAAGGGAACCAGTGGGGACGAGGACACCTTCAATCCTGGCCCAGCGGCGAGAAGGCGGCTGAAGGAGCAGCCCAGTCCCATCCGTACGAGCCGACGGGGTGCTGCGGTGCAGGGTGCTCAGGCAGAGGGAGAGGCTGCAGGTGGCGAGGGCAAGGTAGGGGCCGACGACGTGGCCGCGGGGGAGGCAGGTGGAGTACATGCCGCAGCAGGCGAGGGGGGAGCACGCCAGGCGGAAGGCCGGGCTGCTGCGGTGCAGGGTGCTCAGGGAAATGGGGCGGGCGGATCTGGCAAAGGCAGGGCAGGCGCAGGCAATGCGGGCAAGCGCAAAGGCGCTGGGCAGGGTGCTGAAGAGGCAGAGGGGGCTGATAGGAGTGTGAGTGACAGAAGCGCATGCAAGGCACAGCGCACTGACTGACAGTTATGAGAACAGCACGTCACACTGCTGGTTTGTGTTTGGTCATCTATAGGTGCCACGCGGGACATGTAAAGTCCCGCCTCGTTTTGTTTGCATGCTCGTGATCGGACAAGGAAACCATGATGGATTGCTTTCACGACGTGGTGACACGCCGTTGCACGCTCTGTTCTGCGAAAGTTCACTGCACTGCGGAAGGTGGCATTGGACAGGCACAGGTGACACGCGACCGACATCCATGCATGTGTTCTGTGGTGACAGGGGATAAGCGGCATGGCGCGGCTGCTGAGGCACGCGGGCCGACTGTTCGAAATATCACGCGACCCCAGACGAATATTCAGCCTTAAGTCAACCAGAATGAAACAGTATGTCGATCATGGTTGGCCTCTCGCTGATCTACGTTCGTGCAGCGAGCGATGTTTCACACTCCGGCAACAACGTCGACAGTCCATCACAGGTCGATATTGACCTCGTCGCACGCTCTATCTCATCTCTATAATGTCCTTGCGCCTGTGTTTAAGAGTTTTATCAGGTTCTAGGGCGATAATACGAGTTCTGAGTGCCTGCCCGGATATGGCGGGATGCTTGACGCCGGTGAGCCGTTGACGGAGCATAAGATCATCGCACCTTTATATTTAGATACTCTTATACATAGATCTGCTTTGCTGGACTGAGAAGCGTGGCGCACTCGTCGGATGCAGCGGTTGTTGCTTCGCCGCGGGTGCTCTACACAGCACGCCAGCCTCCGGAAACAGGACAGGTGACATTCCCACCTGTACACGTTTCATGAACATCATCTAGCCGTTGTGCGATGTGGGATCCTTCCGCCGTGCGCCGGGGACTGCCGTGCTGCGTTGTGGACGCGGCCACAGTCCATCGCTCGGCTTGTCTGCCCCACACTGTCTCGGCGACCAGATCGAGCCGTGAATTAACGTAGTCACGCGTGTATGCACTGTCCTGTCTGATTCGACTTGCTCGACAGTCTGACAGTCTGAGCTGCATAGGTGGATGGTCGATTGTGCCCAATCGACTGCAGTGCCCCGGACGCCACTATGGTCGATTGTGCCCAATCGACCAGTCATGGACCACAGGCCACTATGCGCACTTGAGCACAGTGAAGTCCATGTGAACGCTCGTGACCTCAACTCGTATATACGCGTGCCACTGATGTCCAAGTCACCTGTCCTGTCTGATTCCAGTTTCTCGACAGTTGAACCGTCTGCACAGGTGGATGGTCGATTGTGCCCAATCGACTGCAGTGCCCCGGACGCCACTATGGTCGATTGTGACCCAATCGACTGCAGTACCCCGGGCGCCACTATGGTCGATTGTGCCCAATCGACCAGTCATGGACCACAGGCCACTATGCGCACTTGAGCACAGTGAAGTCCATGTGAACGCTCGTGACCTCAACTCGTATATACGCGTGCCACTGATGTCCAAGTCACCTGTCCTGTCTGATTCCAGTTTCTCGACAGTCGAACCGTCTGCACAGGTGGATGGTCGATTGGGCCCAATCGACTGCAGTACCCCGGGCGCCACGATGGTCGATTGTAACCCAATCGACTGCAGTACCCCGGGCGCCACTATGGTCGATTGTGCCCAATCGACCAGTCATGGACCACAGGCCACTATGCGCACTTGAGCACAGTGAAGTCCATGTGAACGCTCGTGACCTCAACTCGTATATACGCGTGCCACTGATGTCCAAGTCACCTGTCCTGTCTGATTCCAGTTCTCGACAGTCGAACCGTCTGCACAGGTGGATGGTCGATTGGGCCCAATCGACTGCAGTACCCCGGGCGCCACGATGGTCGATTGTAACCCAATCGACTGCAGTACCCGGGCGGCCACGATGGTCGATTGTAACCAATCGACTGCAGTACCCCGGGCGCCACTATGGTCGATTGTAACCCAATCGACCGCAGTACCCCGGGCGCCACTATGGTCGATTGTACCCAATCGACTACAGCACCCGGGACGCCACGATGGTCGATTGGGCCCAATCGACCAGCCATGGCCACAACCCTCGTGCCTCACAGTGGACGATACTGTGTCAATGTCGTAGGCAAGATCTTCCGCATATGTGCATATTACTATCCCATCGTGTACGTGTCCCACACAACTCCATCCTGGACGCCCTCAGCAGTCCTCCACTCCTGGACCTCTCATGCGGGTGCTGGAGAGGACATCTCCCTTGGCCGCCATGGGAGGTCCGCAGGACGTCCTGCAAGGTGAACGGCTTAGATTACGTCATTTCGGCTTGAACCGCCGCCGACGTGACGTCACTCGACGCGGCTATGCGCGTCACCTGCCCACTACTCAGGTCATCCCAGTGACGACCTCTATGAGTCATCGAACTCGTGGTACTGGCATGAGGGCGTCCCGCTGTGCCAGGGCGGCTTCAGGCCGCCCTCCCGGTGACACCAATTGGTCGTCGTGCCATCCTCCAGGCGTCCTTCTGGAAATCTGGGCAAAGGACGTCCCGAAAGTGCTGGCAGCATTCTCATAGTGGAGGTGCCCAACATTAACGCAGCTCAAGATGGTACACCAACCAATGCGGCCATGATCACGCTGCGGTACGATCATACATCGAGTAAATCGTTCATTGTATCATAGCTGAAGTGGTCAGTGGAGCTCTGTGTTACATCGTCTGACCTGGCTTGACGTCGACTAACAACTCCACGGCTGCGTGCCTTGACGCCTCCCCACGGTTCGTGCTGAAATGCTGGCACAGCCACACCATCGATATGGTCAGCTAGACGATATGTGCATTCGAATATGGTGCTCTGGAGGGCTATGAAAGTCACCACTATCGCGCCCTGTGGTGCTTGGCAGCCGCACGCTATGGCGAAAGTCCCAGCTGTCCGATCTCGATGCTGTCCTGGACCTTTAATTCTCGCTATTGTGGCTTTGTACCGAGTTCGAGTCTGAATTGGTGTGCACGTTGGGATAGCTGATCAAGCCCGCAATTGCACTTGCCCTTTCTCTGCCGCTCTTGGATGATCATGACCCGGTCGAGACCACCGGCACAATAATAATCGCGGTATGCGTAAACACAGTAGATGCCAGTGTTGTCTAGTCTGGCGCGCCTCGACCTCTTCGAGGGGTCCGGCGCGTGTGACTTAGCAGAGACGCATGCTGTTGTCAACCGACCAGATTGTGCAAAATATGTTGAACATCCTGAGGCTATAGGGACAAGCAGGATCAATTTTCCGAACCCAAGGCTGTGAAAGAAGGATTCGCTGAGCTCGTGAGCTTGATACCGGATCACTCACTATCATGTTGGGGGCCGTCGAAGCGTTCGAGTTTTGAGCCGCATGATGTGTGATACCTCTTCAACCTTGCTGATCCCGTCCAGAAGGCCTCTTAAAGTGCATCTGAGAACATATCCGGCTTCAGCTTGTGACTGTCTTGCAGCTGCTATCTCTTCAATTGTAATAGCGCGCTTGAATCGATGTATCGCCTATCTATCTCAGTACAAGTAATAGCGCGCGCGTGCACCTAACATGTGTCTATTATGTATCCATCCATCGCAATCTTCTCTAACCTTCGAGACAAGTGCCTTCCATTCCACGTCCTCGTTGACATCGTTGTGTTTTTTTTCTGCGCAACAAGCATTTTACGTACCTCTCATCTCCGCGGCGGCAAAAAAGACGCACTAGATTTAATTGTTTCGCCTCAGGCTATTGTTCCGAATCGACTTTGTGTCATGACGCCTGGGTGCATGGGTCGGGACCAAGGCCATGGAGTATATGGCCGCCATAGCGCTGAGACGAGCGTGGCGCGACAGCGGTACATCTTGGTGGACCCGTGTACCTGGCAAAGCCGCTGGAGCAACTCGAGTCAAAGGGACACGGCCGAGGGATAATGAAGTGGGACATGAGGGTAACATGTTCTCTGGCGGAGGGTGGGAGCCTCCACGCCGTCGTCCACCCTGTATACTCAGATAATCACTGGAGCTTGGTCCTCATTTTCCACCCATGTACGCCCACCACGCTCACCCTGACTGACTCCACCCCCTCTGACTGCACTGCTCAGTGTAGCCGCAGGCTTGCATGCATGCATGCGAGACTTATATTTGCAGTTGTCAAACCACGTATCCGCGTGATGACAAGCCCGTGGTGCAGACAGAGTGCGGCAATGGCTAGACGCTAACAAGGGTGAGCGCGACAGGATGAGGTCGGCCCCGGACACACACCGTCATTGCATGTGGACAGTCTGAGGTACGCGAAGCACACCACGGACGAGCCCACAGCCATACACGGTATGTTCTGTTTGACTGCCACCTCCCACCCCCACCCCTTCCCCCCCCCCCCCCCCCCCCCCCCGCCATTCACACGCCCACGTATTGAGTTACAGTTTGCGTCGCGGGTGCAGAAAAATGTCAAGATCCGACTGAGCAGGGGAGTCACGGAGGATTTGCACTGGGAGTGCGGTCACTCAGATGTTTGCTCGCTCTGCCACGAGGACAGGTGACCGCCAGGGCGCTGGACTTCATGTCCTCCCAGACTCTCGCGAGACTGGAGTGACAAGGACTACATACTTACCGATACGGTCTCGATGGGGCACATCCTCCAGAAAGTGACCGTCGACAAGAACCCGCGGCCCATTCGGAAGTGGGCCACCGCCAATGATGTCTTCCGCCAAGGCGACGGTGAGAGATTCGCCATAATCCACCACGAGCATGACAACGCTCATTGGAGCTTGGTGGCAATCTTTCCATCCCGGTGCGGCCTCCCTGCAACCCATGAAACAACCTACACGCTGATGTAGTAACCTGATGTACACCGGCATTTCAGAGTACTGACGCACATATTGCGTCTTTGCAGGCCGCTGTATCGGTGGACAGAATCCAGCCAGAGTCAGCGCAAGGACCTCGCCCTGGCTGGCGAGGTCACCGTGATAGTACATGTGGACAGCCTGGGCGACGCGGGACACAATACGAAGCTGGTGTCGGACAAGTGGGTGGCGCCGCAATGACCACCGTTCTCGGCGCACCGGCAGCCGTTGTTAGAGCAGGAGTGAAAGACCTGGCGGGTGTGGCTCTACCAACCTGACAGCAGAGCGTGTGCCACGGCGCACATGCACTGGACAATAACATGTACCCAACATAACTGACACTGGGCCACGGTCTGGCGCTGTGTGCATGCATGTGAATATCACCTTTGTCAATGCATGGTCGTCTATACCAAACTAATCCCAGCGCAGGGGATTCTGCATGCATGCAGCCGCAGGGCAACTTGCCATGTCAACAGCCAACATGCTGGCATGCAGATTCCCACCGGCTTAAGCCCCAAGCAGCCGGATGTGTTTCTCATGCGGTGTGTACACCATAAATGAATCTAACGCACCTCCTGGATAGATGCCGGCCAGGTGTGACCTGGAATCAGGAGCATCAGCGACCAGAGGTCATAGCGCCAAGACCGTCAGAGGGCCCTCCCAAAGAAGAAATGACAAGGGAAGCGCGATTTGCGCTCCGTGTAAACGGGCCGCCTCGTCATGACGCCCTGTGGCACATACCGTGGCCCGGGACGAGACTACAGTGGTACAAGCAGGGCGACGTGCAAGCCTGTAAGGCACTGTACCGGGTGCACCTGGCCTTGTCATGCACGAGAATAGCACCGCAGAGTCGGAGTCCGGCTTGAAGGCAGAAGTTGATGCCGCCATACGACACATCCCTGACGCAGTGGCGCGTAGCCCGCAGGCCGCACGGTGCGATCACGCCAATGCCTGATATAGGAACTGAACACCGAGATGCGTGCAACCTGACCTGCCGTGCCTTGACCCATACATGAGCAGGATGGATTCCCATGCGCCCACACTGCCGTGTACTGTACAGCGATATGATCCAAGGATTCAGCTGGATGGCCCTGAGACATGACAGAGCGGAATGTCAAGCCTGGGCTGAAGGGGCGGCGAATCAGAGGACCTCGGATCGTGTACGGCGAGGGACTGCAGCTCCGTCAACCCCAAGCGGTGGCTGGAAAGCAGGACCCAGCCCCAGCCGCACCCGACCAACTAGGGCTACGGCGAAGGGGAGTCGAGGTAAACCCAGTCCGGCAGCGAAGCCCGCGCAGGCCAAAGGGAGAGCAGCCGATACCACGAAGCGGGCGGTACCAGGGGCAAGCGCCGCACTGCGGGAGGGGTGCAGCGCAGCCCGGGCTGCGAGCCTGCGGAGGAGGCCGCGCAGCAGGGCAGTCAGGGGGGCAAGCACTGCACAGCAGCGGCTGTGCAGGGCAGCACTGGTAGCAGCGGCGACAAGGGCACGTAGTGTCCTGAATGGGTTTCATTCGTAGTACGGCTGACTAGACAGCCTGACCTGACATAGGCTGTAATAGCAAGCGTGCCGGGACTCAGACCAGGTGTGTAGCGTAACCTGTGCACACATATTGCGCTCCGGTGGATTGAACATGTTGCACGCACCACCTGCAGTTGGTCACTGTATTGGGTTTGTACTGCTTGCTGCACAGTAAGTCTCCGATAATTATTCTAGCAAGAGCAGCAGCGGGGGTTTCACTCGCTTACATGCTCACCTGCCTGCGCTCTGTTCCCGGTCCATTTGCGGGTGCAATCCAATGCAGAAAAGCTGTGGCAGCAGGGGTGGCGTTCGCACCCACAGCATCCACTGTACCCATACCCCTCCAGTACATGCGCTGTGCATCCGAGAGCTTGCACTTGCAGACACCCAAGGGCATTCATGCCGAACGGGATCCAAATGGTGAAGCGAGACCATCACACAAACACCTGTGCGTATGGTGAACGTCCAGAATTCCTTCCACGTGCACAGAGTCGATTCGGAACCGCACCCATCGCCGTGTACACAAGTGATAGTATGGACCGTCTTCCCGAGCATGCAGAACAGGCTGCACCTGCCCGCAGTTGAAAATATATCCGTAGCAGATGCAGTAGCAGCTGGGACGGGCAAGTTCACCGCCGATACTATCGCGCGGATGAACATGAAGGCACATTTCGCGCCATGGTGGAGGAGTGCACGGGCCAGATCATTCTGCCAGGGCAGGGTCCTCGGAGGCGCTGTCTAAGATCAACACGTACTGGGCATTGATCCTGTTCTATGCGTGGATGCAGCACTTCGAGGCCCTGACCCCAGCATGGCGTTCTGGCACCGGCGCAGACGGCCCTGATGATGGCCAGCGGATCATGGATGCCGGGCTACAGAAGACGTCCTCATTCGCAGCCAATAAAACTATCCAGGTATGTTCCCCATTAATATCTTGCATGACTGTGGCAGTTGTGGCTGTCGAGGAGGGCATCGGCAGAGCAGCAAAGTGATTGACACGGCCAAGATCCGTACGAAGAACGGCGTTGCTACGCAGGTGACAATACACGGGACGCGCACAGCCGCCGCTCACGACTGTACACGACCTTCAGTCACCTAAGAGTGGCAGCGGTGCACCGACATTTGCCACTCAGAGCCAGACGGGCCGATGTGGGTTTCCGATGGCCAGCTTGTTGCTGGCCAGAGAACAGTCAGAGAGTGCCGCGAAGTACTGAATGCGCGTCAAACTTTCACGAAAGGTACGTTACAGGTCTACCAACATTTATGCCGCTAGGAACCGCAGAGGTCCTACTGTGTACACGTGATGCGAATTGGATGTCTCACCTGGCAAGCACATGGTGTCCTTGACTGCAGAGTACGAGGCAAAGAATCACGTGGAACTCCTCCGCCTGGTGGTGCATGCGATGTGCAATGAGCACCCCCGGGAGATACCTTCGGATCGACCGGGTGCCCCGGGCAGATGGGAGTATGCCAACTCCCCTGCCAAGGGCACAGATACCGCATCGTGGGCGCCCGGTGGATCCACGCTGCACCACTACCTCCTCATGCCGGGAACTACCAACCCCGAGGACGCACCAAGCTCGCAGATGGGGGAGTTGATGAGGCACATGCTCGCAGGAACTGATGGCAGTTCGAAGGGGCTGCAGCTAATCAGGAAGGCCATCAAGCTGCCCAACAGCAAGAACGACGCCGTGCAGCTATATCCATCATCCCGGTTCCTGCAGATGATGGCTTGTGCTCCCACGTTACGGCTAATGCTGAACACGGCGACACATGTATGTCAGGTGACGGTGTGATCCCTACGCGAACACCCTGCCATTTTTGTGGGGGTTACAGCCTGAGGGGTAAACACCGCAGGCATGATGTAGATGATAAGCGCAAATGACGGCTGTGCATACAGGAGGTGAACGTCATGGGGCAGTTCTGTGCGGCAACCAGCAGATCGGTGGCGTCGCCTGCGCGTATGCGGCCCAGCTTGGGACCCAGGCAACTCAGGTAAAACCCCGACCGCTGTACACAGTCATGCACACTAGGGTACAATACTGGGTGCTGCTCCTGCATGGAACTGTACCGCGGAGCACCGAATATGGCACCAGGGGGGTCCCTCAGCCATACAGGGGCGGCATGCATGCAGGTTCCGCGGATCTTAGAGACGTACGAAGGACTAGTCCAGACTCTCGGGTCGCAGTGGGACGTTTTCGACACGACTGAATCGGCGGTGGAGGCCGACATCCGCGGCTTTGCAAAGCTCCACCGCCTATTCAGATGCATCTGCGGGAATGCCACGAGCGGTGAACTGGCGATTGCTCAGGGGACACCCGAGTGGGACTGCGTCTGGGACTGTTGGGGCGCTGCCACCGTGGCAGCACTCATTGCCGTTCAAGGTGTGCAATTTGCAGCATTGGCATCTTCCATTGCGCTCAATGTAAACCTGCATTGTACTCTCAGGCTGCCGTGCAGCATATAAACCCACACGACATGCACCGCTGTGTGCAGCAACCCTGCTATTCCCAAGTCCGGCTATGCCATCGCCCAGGACAAAGGCCATCCGGGTTGCAAGTAAGCATATGCCACAGCCCTGGTGGCAGTGGGGCTTCGCAGCCCTGGAGTGGTTCATGACCAACAAGGGCCCGGATGGAGGTGAGGCCGCGCTGTGGTTCACAACACAGCTCAAGACGGTCTCGCTGGCGTCAGCGGGCGAGGTGCGCGCTCTGACAAGGGCGTGCATTCAGCGGCTCCTGGACGACAGGGACCCGGACATGAAGATGATGCTAGATGGGGTGGATCTACGCAGTGCTGGCCTGCATGAACCGCCTCCGGCTCCACCTCCGGCGGACCCAGCGAGCGATGGGCACAATGATGACGGTGATGAGGGTCAGCAGGGTGCTGCGGGGAGCAAAGGCGCAAAGCCAGGGGCAAAGAAAGGGTCTGGGAGGGGAAAGAAGAACAAGAACAAAGGCGGGAACAGAAAGAAAACAAGTGACGGGCCAAGGAAGATGGATGCCAAATCGCCTGGCATTGCAAAAGGTGTGCACTGTCATGGCAATATGCCCACTGTATACCAGGAAGTGTTTTGATCCAGTAGGTGCTAATGCATGGCCTTTCCTTGAGTTTACATGCATGCACACTGCATGTGTTTGATGTAATGTCACCCGCTCCAACCAGGGGTTCATGCCCATGTAGGCCGTACTGAGATCGGGGGTGCCTGGGTGGACCTCACGCCGGACAACAGGGTCGTCGTCTCAATGGAGCTGCAAGAACCGGTACCGCCCGACACCCAGTTGACTTCAGATGAAGAGAGCGCCCGGGTCAAAGGCTGTCTGGACACCATGGTGGCGTTATTCACTGCCGCGAGGAAGTACAAGCCAGACCGCGATGACAAGTGGCTGGAGTTGTTGTACAAGGCCATGGAAGTGGCTGAGGGAGAGGGTGTCTCCCGCGATGACATCCGGGCAGCTTGGGAGCAACACGGCCCGCAGCCAACACAGCCTTCCGACTCGGGGCCACTGGCAGACAATGATGAGGATTGCCTAGCCGGAGGGGACATGGGCAACCCAAGCGCAGCCGATGAGGACAGCGTCACTGCCAGCAGTTCAGACAAGGGAACCAGTGGGGACGAGGACACCTTCAATCCTGGCCCAGCGGCGAGAAGGCGGCTGAAGGAGCAGCCCAGTCCCATCCGTACGAGCCGACGGGGTGCTGCGGTGCAGGGTGCTCAGGCAGAGGTAGAGGCTGCAGGTGGCGAGGGCAAGGTAGGGGCCGACGACGTGGCCGCGGGGGAGGCAGGTGGAGTACATGCCGCAGCAGGCGAGGGGGGAGCACGCCAGGCGGAAGGCCGGGCTGCTGCGGTGCAGGGTGCTCAGGGAAATGGGGCGGGCGGATCTGGCAAAGGCAGGGCAGGCGCAGGCAATGCGGGCAAGCGCAAAGGCGCTGGGCAGGGTGCTGAAGAGGCAGAGGGGGCTGATAGGAGTGTGAGTGACAGAAGCGCATGCAAGGCACAGCGCACTGACTGACAGTTATAAGAACAGCACGTCACACTGCTGGTTTGTGTTTGGTCATCTATAGGTGCCACGCGGGACATGTAAAGTCCCGCCTCGTTTTGTTTGCATGCTCGTGATCGGACAAGGAAACCATGATGGATTGCTTTCACGACGTGGTGACACGCCGTTGCACGCTCTGTTCTGCGAAAGTTCACTGCACTGCGGAAGGTGGCATTGGACAGGCACAGGTGACACGCGACCGACATCCATGCATGTGTTCTGTGGTGACAGGGGATAAGCGGCATGGCGCGGCTGCTGAGGCACGCGGGCCGACTGTTCGAAATATCACGCGACCCCAGACGAATATTCAGCCTTAAGTCAACCAGAATGAAACAGTATGTCGATCATGGTTGGCCTCTCGCTGATCTACGTTCGTGCAGCGAGCGATGTTTCACACTCCGGCAACAACGTCGACAGTCCATCACAGGTCGATATTGACCTCGTCGCACGCTCTATCTCATCTCTATAATGTCCTTGCGCCTGTGTTTAAGAGTTTTATCAGGTTCTAGGGCGATAATACGAGTTCTGAGTGCCTGCCCGGATATGGCGGGATGCTTGACGCCGGTGAGCCGTTGACGGAGCATAAGATCATCGCACCTTTATATTTAGATACTCTTATACATAGATCTGCTTTGCTGGACTGAGAAGCGTGGCGCACTCGTCGGATGCAGCGGTTGTTGCTTCGCCGCGGGTGCTCTACACAGCACGCCAGCCTCCGGAAACAGGACAGGTGACATTCCCACCTGTACACGTTTCATGAACATCATCTAGCCGTTGTGCGATGTGGGATCCTTCCGCCGTGCGCCGGGGACTGCCGTGCTGCGTTGTGGACGCGGCCACAGTCCATCGCTCGGCTTGTCTGCCCCACACTGTCTCGGCGACCAGATCGAGCCGTGAATTAACGTAGTCACGCGTGTATGCACTGTCCTGTCTGATTCGACTTGCTCGACAGTCTGACAGTCTGAGCTGCATAGGTGGATGGTCGATTGTGCCCAATCGACTGCAGTGCCCCGGACGCCACTATGGTCGATTGTGCCCAATCGACCAGTCATGGACCACAGGCCACTATGCGCACTTGAGCACAGTGAAGTCCATGTGAACGCTCGTGACCTCAACTCGTATATACGCGTGCCACTGATGTCCAAGTCACCTGTCCTGTCTGATTCCAGTTTCTCGACAGTTGAACCGTCTGCACAGGTGGATGGTCGATTGTGCCCAATCGACTGCAGTGCCCCGGACGCCACTATGGTCGATTGTGACCCAATCGACTGCAGTACCCCGGGCGCCACTATGGTCGATTGTGCCCAATCGACCAGTCATGGACCACAGGCCACTATGCGCACTTGAGCACAGTGAAGTCCATGTGAACGCTCGTGACCTCAACTCGTATATACGCGTGCCACTGATGTCCAAGTCACCTGTCCTGTCTGATTCCAGTTTCTCGACAGTCGAACCGTCTGCACAGGTGGATGGTCGATTGGGCCCAATCGACTGCAGTACCCCGGGCGCCACGATGGTCGATTGTAACCCAATCGACTGCAGTACCCCGGGCGCCACTATGGTCGATTGTGCCCAATCGACCAGTCATGGACCACAGGCCACTATGCGCACTTGAGCACAGTGAAGTCCATGTGAACGCTCGTGACCTCAACTCGTATATACGCGTGCCACTGATGTCCAAGTCACCTGTCCTGTCTGATTCCAGTTTCTCGACAGTCGAACCGTCTGCACAGGTGGATGGTCGATTGGGCCCAATCGACTGCAGTACCCCGGGCGCCACGATGGTCGATTGTAACCCAATCGACTGCAGTACCCCGGGCGCCACGATGGTCGATTGTAACCCAATCGACTGCAGTACCCCGGGCGCCACTATGGTCGATTGTAACCCAATCGACCGCAGTACCCCGGGCGCCACTATGGTCGATTGTACCCAATCGACTACAGCACCCGGGACGCCACGATGGTCGATTGGGCCCAATCGACCAGCCATGGGCCACAACCCTCGTGCCTCACAGTGGACGATACTGTGTCAATGTCGTAGGCAAGATCTTCCGCATATGTGCATATTACTATCCCATCGTGTACGTGTCCCACACAACTCCATCCTGGACGCCCTCAGCAGTCCTCCCACTCCTGGACCTCTCATGCGGGTGCTGGAGAGGACATCTCCCTTGGCGCGCATGGGAGGTCCGCAGGACGTCCTGCAAGGTGAACGGCTTAGATTACGTCATTTCGGCTTGAACCGCCGCCGACGTGACGTCACTCGACGCGGCTTATGCGCGTCACCTGCCCACTACTCAGGTCATCCCAGTGACGACCTCTATGAGTCATCGAACTCGTGGTACTGGCATGAGGGCGTCCCGCTGTGCCAGGGCGGCTTCAGGCCGCCCTCCCGGTGACACCAATTGGTCGTCGTGCCATCCTCCAGGCGTCCTTCTGGAAATCTGGGCAAAGGACGTCCCGAAAGTGCTGGCAGCATTCTCATAGTGGAGGTGCCCAACATTAACGCAGCTCAAGATGGTACATCCAACCAATGCGGCCATGATCACGCTGCGGTACGATCATACATCGAGTAAATCGTTCATTGTATCATAGCTGAAGTGGTCAGTGGAGCTCTGTGTTACATCGTCTGACCTGGCTTGACGTCGACTAACAACTCCACGGCTGCGTGCCTTGACGCCTCCCCACGGTTCGTGCTGAAATGCTGGCACAGCCACACCATCGATATGGTCAGCTAGACGATATGTGCATTCGAATATGGTGCTCTGGAGGGCTATGAAAGTCACCACTATCGCGCCCTGTGGTGCTTGGCAGCCGCACGCTATGGCGAAAGTCCCAGCTGTCCGATCTCGATGCTGTCCTGGACCTTTAATTCTCGCTATTGTGGCTTTGTACCGAGTTCGAGTCTGAATGTGGTGTGCACGTTGGGATAGCTGATCAAGCCCGCAATTGCACTTGCCCTTTCTCTGCCCGCTCTTGGATGATCATGACCCGGTCGAGACCACCGGCACAATAATAATCGCGGTATGCGTAAACACAGTAGATGCCAGTGTTGTCTAGTCTGGCGCGCCTCGACCTCTTCGAGGGGTGCCGGCGCGTGTGACTTAGCAGAGACGCATGCTGTTGTCAACCGACCAGATTTGTGCAAAATATGTTGAACATTCCTGAGGCTATAGGGACAAGCAGGATCAATTTTCCGACACCAAGGCTGTGAAAGAAGGATTCGCTGAGCTCGTGAGCTTGATACCGGATTCACTCATCATGTTGGGGGCCGTCGAAGCGTTCGAGTTTTGAGCCGCGATGGTGTGATACCTCTTCAACCTTGCTGATCCCGTCCAGAAGGCATTCTGATAAAGTGCATCTGAGAACATATCCGGCTTCAGCTTGTGACTGTCTTGCAGCTGCTATCTCTTCAATTGTAATAGCGCGCTTGAATCGATGTATCGCCTATCTATCTCAGTACAAGTAATAGCGCGCGTGCACCTAACATGTGTCTATTATGTATCCATCCATCGCAAATCTTCTCTAACCTTCGAGACAAGTGCCTTCCATTCCACGTCCTCGTTGACATCGTTGTGTTTTTTTCTGCGCAACAAGCATTTTACGTACTCTCATCTCCGCGGCGGCAAAAAGACGCACTAGATTTTAATTGTTTCGCCTCAGGCTATTGTTCCGAATCGACTTTGTGTCATGATATCAAGGACGCTCCGCGAGCACTGTTTGTTTTCAACGATGTACACGTCATTGCCACATCAGCTTGTCATGATGATCTCATGGCCGCGCGCGGGAGACCTCTGCTCAATTTTGTTGCCCCAATATTATTTCATGCATCATTTATTTCGTGCTGACGCTACGTTCTCTCCCACCTGCTACCGTGTCTGGGGCCCGCAAAGCTCCTCCGAAGGTGGAGCCGAGTCTTGTATATGTATATGTCGCGATCGCATAACATCTAGAACCTTCGAGAAGAGTGTCTTCTGTTCCAAATCGACGCGTGCGGTATGTCAACGCGGCATATCAACACGGCTTTTGCACGGACACGTCCGAGACGGAAGTGCACTCGAGCTCACGTGCAAACGAAGGATGAGCCGCGTCTTATGACAGACTCTTGTCTAGTTATTCAGGTCGCGTGCATATCCCTACTCGAATTGTAGCTGCGCGTGGTCTTGCGCTTGAGATCTAGCCATATATAGCTGCAGAGTGAACATTGACACAACGTTGGTCTCATTTGCATCCTCGGGTCTGGCGAAGCTGTGCACAAGCACGTTGTTGGCATAGTCCATAGGGCCCGCGGACAAGTTCTGCTTTCATGTAAGTGCGATCGAAATTGTTGGTCGCAGTGTGGCGATGTGGTACGCTACTTTGGGGTCATGAAAGGTACCATGTTCGTGAAGAGTCGCGCAGCAGTCAGGGGCAGTTTCGCCGATAGTGGTCACAGGGGCAAAGAGCACGATAGTAGGCTATCGTGCCCCCCCAGTCCGACACTGCAGTCTCGATTGGCCGCACCGGCCAGAGTCAGAGCGCGCCATGCCGACCTTGTGCATACATTAACCATGGAATGTGGTGCAGAAAATAGACGCGTTCCTTAAAGCAAATCCGATGGACGACGACGAGGTGGCTGCCATGGAAGAAAGGCTTTGACTTGTGCAGAAACCCTTTGCCCAAGTATGGAGGGATATGCTGGAGGGTTGCAGAAGAGAAAGAGGGAATCAAGTGCGTTCTTTCACTTCCATGTTCACGCTCCTCTATGGTTACCGCAGTACTCGTGCTGACCATGGGTCGTACGATGCAGGTACGCGGACATACGCAAGTCCATGTCTAACCTCATCAACAAGAGAGAGGAACAATACAGCTTTGTTATTAAGTTGACATGCCAGCCAGCACAGATGACATGAAATAATCTGGAAGGCGTTCACTACGCCTCTGAGTATGTACCAGCACAACATGACCGCCGAGCGGTGACATACAGCAGGCCAATGCATGCTGACCTGTCACCTATATGAGTACATGTTGATGCGTACCTCAAGACCTCATCAATCACATCTATGCCGTTGCGGCCGTGAACTGTTGGGAGGCCATCAATGGAGGGCTTGTAACCCGCATGTTAGTATGTGACCAAGTATGAGTCCCGCAGGTACCCCACCCGGACGACCCTGATGAAAGCCCACGAACGTGTGAAGATTGGGCAATGCGCGGAGTGTACGCGGTTCCAACCGGACTCATGAAAGTGCTGGAGAAACAGCACGCCAGGTTGAAGCGCAAGGCTGAGACAGCGGCGCCTTCACAAGCACCAAGCAAGAGACAGGCTGGGGATGCTGAAGATGTTGCGGACTCGCCAGCCAAGGTGGCCGACTGTCTCTGGCGGAGGACGACAGAGAACAGGCACGTCATCCCCTTGTGCGCATCCCTGCTGCGCCTGAGCACCACGGGTGTCCGCCCAATTACCCACTTTGGCTACTCGGTACAGACCCACTGGCATGAGATCCAATTCATCTGACCGGATGATAAAGCAATGTGGTGTGTAGAGGGTTGCCGCGCGTGGGAGAGTGGATAATGCTAGGACGGTGGCAAGGATGTCCCACAGGCCACCACCCAGTTAGCAGCCGCCAGTCACGCTGGTCCTAGTACTGCAACCGAGGCCCCTGTGGCTAGGTCATCAGCCCGAGTGCGGCAACGCATAGCGAATCCCGCCGTCCAGCATAGGTGAGAATCGACCAGGATCCGAGTTTTATAGTCGCTGCTGCAGTGGACATCACGCACTGCCACGCATGTATTGCAGCTACAGACACAGCCACAGCCACCAGTGCTCCCAACATGTACAATAGTGAAATGAGATCTCACTCTGCAGAGTAGAGTCCAGCGTGTCAAGGAACTGGAGCAGCAGGTGGCAAACCTGAGGCCCGTGCTTGGAGACAGCGCACCGGACACCAAGGGGCCCTTAGCCCCAATATGCATCTGCTAATGGAAGCGGAGGTGCGCGCTGTCTTGCATATCAGGGGCCAGTGCGCAAGTTTTCTGTTGCCGGTGGTACAACACTTCACGAGGACAACTCAAAATGGTGTCCTAAGTGTGGTGCCGGTCCACAGCATCCCGCTACGGCCATTCACTCCAAGTCACCTGCAGGCAGAGTTGCGTTCGATGCAAGAGGACGCCAATGCCGCGTTGGAGGGAGGTATGCCTTAAAGTTACGTCCAGCGCATCGTTGTCACCCGTAGACCGTACAAGACAGTAATTGTGGCAATTGCCTGCCAGAGCCGGCCAGTGGGAGAGATAGACAATGCGGATTCGATGGCGAAGTGCATGATCGAGTGACTGAAGCCAGGGCATGTGGCGAGAAGAGGCGTGCGGGAGAAGTCAGCAAGTGGCCTTTTGGGCTCCGAGCAGGACGCTCGGGACGGCTCGGGGACTGACGTAATTAGTGGACCGCGCCTAAGGCCTGTGGGATCTGAGCATGTCGTCATGCGCAGGGGTTGGTGCTGTCACATACTTTGCTGTCTTAGGTATCTGTCCGTGACAGCGCCTGTACCTTCAGTTGGAGATGAATGCACGTGAGTCTTAGGACAGTAGAAGAGAGAGTGATTACACTACGATCTGTAGAGCCTATATAAGCGTTCAATCAACGTCTATACGGATACGATCAGAATCAATGTCTGCGGCACGCAATCTTGCATGCATTGCTCGTGCCCTCCTGGATAGATGCCGGCCAGGTGTGACCTGGAATCAGGAGCATCAGCGACCAGAGGTCATAGCGCCAAGACCGTCAGAGGGCCCTCCCAAAGAAGAAATGACAAGGGAAGCGCGATTTGCGCTCCGTGTAAACGGGCCGCCTCGTCATGACGCCCTGTGGCACATACCGTGGCCCGGGACGAGACTACAGTGGTACAAGCAGGGCGACGTGCAAGCCTGTAAGGCACTGTACCGGGTGCACCTGGCCTTGGTCATGCACGAGAATAGCACCGCAGAGTCGGAGTCCGGCTTGAAGGCAGAAGTTGATGCCGCCATACGACACATCCCTGACGCAGTGGCGCGTAGCCCGCAGGCCGCACGGTGCGATCACGCCAATGCCTGATATAGGAACTGAACACCGAGATGCGTGCAACCTGACCTGCCGTGCCTTTGACCCATACATGAGCAGGATGGATTCCCATGCGCCCACACTGCCGTGTACTGTACAGCGATATGATCCAAGGATTCAGCTGGATGGCCCTGAGACATGACAGAGCGGAATGTCAAGCCTGGGCTGAAGGGGCGGCGAATCAGAGGACCTCGGATCGTGTACGGCGAGGGACTGCAGCTCCGTCAAACCCAAGCGGTGGCTGGAAAGCAGGACCCAGCCCCAGCCGCACCCGACCAACTAGGGCTACGGCGAAGGGGAGTCGAGGTAAACCCAGTCCGGCAGCGAAGCCCGCGCAGGCCAAAGGGAGAGCAGCCGATACCACGAAGCGGGCGGTACCAGGGGCAAGCGCCGCACTGCGGGAGGGGGCAGCGCAGCCCGGGGCTGCGAGCCTGCGGAGGAGGCCGCGCAGCAGGGCAGTCAGGGGGCAAGCACTGCACAGCAGCGGCTGTGCAGGGCAGCACTGGTGCAGCGGCGACAAGGGCACGTAGTGTCCTGAATGGGTTTCATTCGTAGTACGGCTGACTAGACAGCCTGACCTGACATAGGCTGTAATAGCAAGCGTGCCGGGACTCAGACCAGGTGGTGTAGCGTAACCTGTGCACACATATTGCGCTTCCGGTGGAGTTGAACATGTTGCACGCACCACCTGCAGTTGGTCACTGTATTGGGTTTGTACTGCTTGCTGCACAGTAAGTCTCCGATAATATTCTAGCAAGAGCAGCAGCGGGGGTTTCACTCGCTTACATGCTCTACCTGCCTGGCGCTCTGTTCCCGGTCCATTTGCGGGTGCAATACAATGCAGAAAAGCTGTGGCAGCAGGGTGGCGTTCGCACCCACAGCATCCACTGTACCCATACCCTCCAGTACATGCGCTGTGGCATCCGAGAGCTTGCACTTGCAGACACCCAAGGCATTCATGCCGAACGGGATCCAAATGTGAAGCGAGACCATCACACAAACACCTGTGCGTATGGTGAACGTCCAGAATTCCTTCCACGGCACAGAGTCGATTCGGAACCGCACCCATCGCCGTGTACACAAGTGATAGTATGGACCGTCTTCCCGAGCATGCAGAACAGGGCTGCACCTGCCGCAGTTGAAAATATATCCGTAGCAGATGCAGTAGCAGCTGGACGGGCAAGTTCACCGCCGATACTATCGCGCGGATGAACCATGAAGGCACATTTCGCGCCATGGTGGAGGAGTGCACGGGCAGATTCATCTGCCAGGGGCAGGGTCCTCGGAGGCGCTGTCAAGATCAACACGTTACTGGGCCATTGATCCTGTTCTATGCGTGGATGCAGCACTTCGAGGCCCCTGAACCCCCCAGCATGGCGTTCTGGCACCGGCGCAGACGGCCCTGATGATGGCCAGCGGATCATGGATGCCGGGCTACAGAAGACGTCCTCATTCGCAGCCAATAAACTATCCAGGTATGTTCCCATTAATATCTTGCATGACTGTGGCAGTTGTGGCTGTCGAGGAGGGCATCGGCAGAGCAGCAAGTGATTGACACGGCAAGATCCGTACGAAGAACGGCGTTGCTACGCAGGTGACAATACACGGACGCGCACAGCCGCCGCTCACGACTGTACACGACCTTTCAGTCACCTAAGAGTGGCAGCGGTGCACCGACATTTGCCACTCAGAGCCAGACGGCCGATGTGGGTTTCGATGGCCAGCTTGTTGCTGGCCAGAGAACAGTCAGAGAGTGCCGCGAAGTACTGAATGCGCGTCAAACTTCACGAAAGGTACGTTACAGGTCTACCAACATTTATGCCGCTAGAACCGCAGAGGTCCTACTGTGTACACGTGATGCGAATTGGATGTCTCACCTGGCAAGCACATGTGTCCTTGACTGCAGAGTACGAGGCAAAGAATCACGTGGAACTCCTCCGCCTGGTGGTGCATGCGATGTGCAATGAGCACCCCCGGGAGATACCTTCGGATCGACCGGGTGCCCCGGGCAGATGGGAGTATGCCAACTCCCCTGCCAAGGGCACAGATACCGCATCGTGGGCGCCCGGTGGATCCACGCTGCACCACTACCTCCTCATGCC
Source organism: Ulva mutabilis (assembly GCA_900538255.1). Classification (NCBI taxonomy): domain Eukaryota; kingdom Viridiplantae; phylum Chlorophyta; class Ulvophyceae; order Ulvales; family Ulvaceae; genus Ulva; species Ulva mutabilis. The sequence goes on from UNSF01000126.1 coordinate 155,349, forward strand.
GGGACTACCAACCCCGAGGACGCACCAAGCTCGCAGATGGGGAGTTGATGAGGCACATGCTCGCAGGAACTGATGGCAGTTCGAAGGGGCTGCAGCTAATCAGGAAGGCCATCAAGCTGCCCAACAGCAAGAACGACGCCGTGCAGCTATAATCCATCATCCCGGTTCCTGCAGATGATGGCTTGTGCTCCCACGTTACGGCTAATGCTGAACACGGCGACACATGTATGTCAGGTGACGGTGTGATCCCTACGCGAACACCCTGCCATTTTTGTGGGGGTTACAGCCTGAGGGGTAAACACCGCAGGCATGATGTAGATGATATGCGCAAATGACGGCTGTGCATGACAGGAGGTGAACGTCATGGGGCAGTTCTGTGCGGCAACCCAGCAGATCGGTGGCGTCGCCTGCGCGTATGCGGCCCAGCTTGGGACCCAGGCAACTCAGGTAAAAACCCCGACCGCTGTACACCAGTCATGCACACTAGGGTACAATACTGGGTGCTGCTCCTGCATGGAACTGTACCGCGGAGCACCGAATATGGCACCAGGGGGGTCCCTCAGCCATACAGGGGCGGCATGCATGCAGGTTCCGCGGATCTTAGAGACGTACGAAGGACTAGTCCAGACTCTCGGGTCGCAGTGGGACGTTTTCGACACGACTGAATCGGCGGTGGAGGCCGACATCCGCGGCTTTGCAAAGCTCCACCGCCTATTCAGATGCATCTGCGGGAATGCCACGAGCGGTGAACTGGCGATTGCTCAGGGGACACCCGAGTGGGACTGCGTCTGGGACTGTTGGGGCGCTGCCACCGTGGCAGCACTCATTGCCGTTCAAGGTGTGCAATTTGCAGCATTGGCATCTTCCATTGCGCTCAATGTAAACCTGCATTGTACTCTCAGGCTGCCGTGCAGCATATAAACCCACACGACATGCACCGCTGTGTGCAGCAACCCTGCTATTCCCAAGTCCGGCTATGCATCGCCCAGGACAAAGGCCATCCGGGTTGCAAGTAAGCATATGCCACAGCCCTGGTGGCAGTGGGGCTTCGCAGCCCTGGAGTGGTTCATGACCAACAAGGGCCCGGATGGAGGTGAGGCCGCGCTGTGGTTCACAACACAGCTCAAGACGGTCTCGCTGGCGTCAGCGGGCGAGGTGCGCGCTCTGACAAGGGCGTGCATTCAGCGGCTCCTGGACGACAGGGACCCGGACATGAAGATGATGCTAGATGGGGTGGATCTACGCAGTGCTGGCCTGCATGAACCGCCTCCGGCTCCACCTCCGGCGGACCCAGCGAGCGATGGGCACAATGATGACGGTGATGAGGGTCAGCAGGGTGCTGCGGGGAGCAAAGGCGCAAAGCCAGGGGCAAAGAAAGGGTCTGGGAGGGGAAAGAAGAACAAGAACAAAGGCGGGAACAGAAAGAAAACAAGTGACGGGCCAAGAAGATGGATGCCAAATCGCCTGGCATTGCAAAAGGTGTGCACTGTCATGGCAATATGCCCACTGTATACCAGGAAGTGTTTTGATCCAGTAGGTGCTAATGCATGGCCTTTCCTTGAGTTTACATGCATGCACACTGCATGTGTTTGATGTAATGTCACCCGCTCCAACCAGGGGTTCATGCCCATGTAGGCCGTACTGAGATCGGGGGTGCCTGGGTGGACCTCACGCCGGACAACAGGGTCGTCGTCTCAATGGAGCTGCAAGAAACGGGTACCGCCCGACACCCAGTTGACTTCAGATGAAGAGAGCGCCCGGGTCAAAGGCTGTCTGGACACCATGGTGGCGTTATTCACTGCCGCGAGGAAGTACAAGCCAGACCGCGATGACAAGTGGCTGGAGTTGTTGTACAAGGCCATGGAAGTGGCTGAGGGAGAGGGTGTCTCCCGCGATGACATCCGGGCAGCTTGGGAGCAACACGGCCCGCAGCCAACACAGCCTTCCGACTCGGGGCCACTGGCAGACAATGATGAGGATTGCCTAGCCGGAGGGGACATGGGCAACCCAAGCGCAGCCGATGAGGACAGCGTCACTGCCAGCAGTTCAGACAAGGGAACCAGTGGGGACGAGGACACCTTCAATCCTGGCCCAGCGGCGAGAAGGCGGCTGAAGGAGCAGCCCAGTCCCATCCGTACGAGCCGACGGGGTGCTGCGGTGCAGGGTGCTCAGGCAGAGGTAGAGGCTGCAGGTGGCGAGGGCAAGGTAGGGGCCGACGACGTGGCCGCGGGGGAGGCAGGTGGAGTACATGCCGCAGCAGGCGAGGGGGGAGCACGCCAGGCGGAAGGCCGGGCTGCTGCGGTGCAGGGTGCTCAGGGAAATGGGGCGGGCGGATCTGGCAAAGGCAGGGCAGGCGCAGGCAATGCGGGCAAGCGCAAAGGCGCTGGCAGGGTGCTGAAGAGGCAGAGGGGGCTGATAGGAGTGTGAGTGACAGAAGCGCATGCAAGGCACAGCGCACTGACTGACAGTTATAAGAACAGCACGTCACACTGCTGGTTTGTGTTTGGTCATCTATAGGTGCCACGCGGGACATGTAAAGTCCCGCCTCGTTTTGTTTGCATGCTCGTGATCGGACAAGGAAACCATGATGGATTGCTTTCACGACGTGGTGACACGCCGTTGCACGCTCTGTTCTGCGAAAGTTCACTGCACTGCGGAAGGTGGCATTGGACAGGCACAGGTGACACGCGACCGACATCCATGCATGTGTTCTGTGGTGACAGGGGATAAGCGGCATGGCGCGGCTGCTGAGGCACGCGGGCCGACTGTTCGAAATATCACGCGACCCCAGACGAATATTCAGCCTTAAGTCAACCAGAATGAAACAGTATGTCGATCATGGTTGGCCTCTCGCTGATCTACGTTCGTGCAGCGAGCGATGTTTCACACTCCGGCAACAACGTCGACAGTCCATCACAGGTCGATATTGACCTCGTCGCACGCTCTATCTCATCTCTATAATGTCCTTGCGCCTGTGTTTAAGAGTTTTATCAGGTTCTAGGGCGATAATACGAGTTCTGAGTGCCTGCCCGGATATGGCGGGATGCTTGACGCCGGTGAGCCGTTGACGGAGCATAAGATCATCGCACCTTTATATTTAGATACTCTTATACATAGATCTGCTTTGCTGGACTGAGAAGCGTGGCGCACTCGTCGGATGCAGCGGTTGTTGCTTCGCCGCGGGTGCTCTACACAGCACGCCAGCCTCCGGAAACAGGACAGGTGACATTCCCACCTGTACACGTTTCATGAACATCATCTAGCCGTTGTGCGATGTGGGATCCTTCCGCCGTGCGCCGGGGACTGCCGTGCTGCGTTGTGGACGCGGCCACAGTCCATCGCTCGGCTTGTCTGCCCCACACTGTCTCGGCGACCAGATCGAGCCGTGAATTAACGTAGTCACGCGTGTATGCACTGTCCTGTCTGATTCGACTTGCTCGACAGTCTGACAGTCTGAGCTGCATAGGTGGATGGTCGATTGTGCCCAATCGACTGCAGTGCCCCGGACGCCACTATGGTCGATTGTGCCCAATCGACCAGTCATGGACCACAGGCCACTATGCGCACTTGAGCACAGTGAAGTCCATGTGAACGCTCGTGACCTCAACTCGTATATACGCGTGCCACTGATGTCCAAGTCACCTGTCCTGTCTGATTCCAGTTTCTCGACAGTTGAACCGTCTGCACAGGTGGATGGTCGATTGTGCCCAATCGACTGCAGTGCCCCGGACGCCACTATGGTCGATTGTGACCCAATCGACTGCAGTACCCCGGGCGCCACTATGGTCGATTGTGCCCAATCGACCAGTCATGGACCACAGGCCACTATGCGCACTTGAGCACAGTGAAGTCCATGTGAACGCTCGTGACCTCAACTCGTATATACGCGTGCCACTGATGTCCAAGTCACCTGTCCTGTCTGATTCCAGTTTCTCGACAGTCGAACCGTCTGCACAGGTGGATGGTCGATTGGGCCCAATCGACTGCAGTACCCCGGGCGCCACGATGGTCGATTGTAACCCAATCGACTGCAGTACCCCGGGCGCCACTATGGTCGATTGTGCCCAATCGACCAGTCATGGACCACAGGCCACTATGCGCACTTGAGCACAGTGAAGTCCATGTGAACGCTCGTGACCTCAACTCGTATATACGCGTGCCACTGATGTCCAAGTCACCTGTCCTGTCTGATTCCAGTTTCTCGACAGTCGAACCGTCTGCACAGGTGGATGGTCGATTGGGCCCAATCGACTGCAGTACCCCGGGCGCCACGATGGTCGATTGTAACCCAATCGACTGCAGTACCCCGGGCGCCACGATGGTCGATTGTAACCCAATCGACTGCAGTACCCCGGGCGCCACTATGGTCGATTGTAACCCAATCGACCGCAGTACCCCGGGCGCCACTATGGTCGATTGTACCCAATCGACTACAGCACCCGGGACGCCACGATGGTCGATTGGGCCCAATCGACCAGCCATGGGCCACAACCCTCGTGCCTCACAGTGGACGATACTGTGTCAATGTCGTAGGCAAGATCTTCCGCATATGTGCATATTACTATCCCATCGTGTACGTGTCCCACACAACTCCATCCTGGACGCCCTCAGCAGTCCTCCCACTCCTGGACCTCTCATGCGGGTGCTGGAGAGGACATCTCCCTTGGCGCGCATGGGAGGTCCGCAGGACGTCCTGCAAGGTGAACGGCTTAGATTACGTCATTTCGGCTTGAACCGCCGCCGACGTGACGTCACTCGACGCGGCTTATGCGCGTCACCTGCCCACTACTCAGGTCATCCCAGTGACGACCTCTATGAGTCATCGAACTCGTGGTACTGGCATGAGGGCGTCCCGCTGTGCCAGGGCGGCTTCAGGCCGCCCTCCCGGTGACACCAATTGGTCGTCGTGCCATCCTCCAGGCGTCCTTCTGGAAATCTGGGCAAAGGACGTCCCGAAAGTGCTGGCAGCATTCTCATAGTGGAGGTGCCCAACATTAACGCAGCTCAAGATGGTACATCCAACCAATGCGGCCATGATCACGCTGCGGTACGATCATACATCGAGTAAATCGTTCATTGTATCATAGCTGAAGTGGTCAGTGGAGCTCTGTGTTACATCGTCTGACCTGGCTTGACGTCGACTAACAACTCCACGGCTGCGTGCCTTGACGCCTCCCCACGGTTCGTGCTGAAATGCTGGCACAGCCACACCATCGATATGGTCAGCTAGACGATATGTGCATTCGAATATGGTGCTCTGGAGGGCTATGAAAGTCACCACTATCGCGCCCTGTGGTGCTTGGCAGCCGCACGCTATGGCGAAAGTCCCAGCTGTCCGATCTCGATGCTGTCCTGGACCTTTAATTCTCGCTATTGTGGCTTTGTACCGAGTTCGAGTCTGAATGTGGTGTGCACGTTGGGATAGCTGATCAAGCCCGCAATTGCACTTGCCCTTTCTCTGCCCGCTCTTGGATGATCATGACCCGGTCGAGACCACCGGCACAATAATAATCGCGGTATGCGTAAACACAGTAGATGCCAGTGTTGTCTAGTCTGGCGCGCCTCGACCTCTTCGAGGGGTGCCGGCGCGTGTGACTTAGCAGAGACGCATGCTGTTGTCAACCGACCAGATTTGTGCAAAATATGTTGAACATTCCTGAGGCTATAGGGACAAGCAGGATCAATTTTCCGACACCAAGGCTGTGAAAGAAGGATTCGCTGAGCTCGTGAGCTTGATACCGGATTCACTCATCATGTTGGGGGCCGTCGAAGCGTTCGAGTTTTGAGCCGCGATGGTGTGATACCTCTTCAACCTTGCTGATCCCGTCCAGAAGGCATTCTGATAAAGTGCATCTGAGAACATATCCGGCTTCAGCTTGTGACTGTCTTGCAGCTGCTATCTCTTCAATTGTAATAGCGCGCTTGAATCGATGTATCGCCTATCTATCTCAGTACAAGTAATAGCGCGCGTGCACCTAACATGTGTCTATTATGTATCCATCCATCGCAAATCTTCTCTAACCTTCGAGACAAGTGCCTTCCATTCCACGTCCTCGTTGACATCGTTGTGTTTTTTTTCTGCGCAACAAGCATTTTACGTACTCTCATCTCCGCGGCGGCAAAAAGACGCACTAGATTTTAATTGTTTCGCCTCAGGCTATTGTTCCGAATCGACTTTGTGTCATGATATCAAGGACGCTCCGCGAGCACTGTTTGTTTTCAACGATGTACACGTCATTGCCACATCAGCTTGTCATGATGATCTCATGGCCGCGCGCGGGAGACCTCTGCTCAATTTTGTTGCCCCAATATTATTTCATGCATCATTTATTTCGTGCTGACGCTACGTTCTCTCCCACCTGCTACCGTGTCTGGGGCCCGCAAAGCTCCTCCGAAGGTGGAGCCGAGTCTTGTATATGTATATGTCGCGATCGCATAACATCTAGAACCTTCGAGAAGAGTGTCTTCTGTTCCAAATCGACGCGTGCGGTATGTCAACGCGGCATATCAACACGGCTTTTGCACGGACACGTCCGAGACGGAAGTGCACTCGAGCTCACGTGCAAACGAAGGATGAGCCGCGTCTTATGACAGACTCTTGTCTAGTTATTCAGGTCGCGTGCATATCCCTACTCGAATTGTAGCTGCGCGTGGTCTTGCGCTTGAGATCTAGCCATATATAGCTGCAGAGTGAACATTGACACAACGTTGGTCTCATTTGCATCCTCGGGTCTGGCGAAGCTGTGCACAAGCACGTTGTTGGCATAGTCCATAGGGCCCGCGGACAAGTTCTGCTTTCATGTAAGTGCGATCGAAATTGTTGGTCGCAGTGTGGCGATGTGGTACGCTACTTTGGGGTCATGAAAGGTACCATGTTCGTGAAGAGTCGCGCAGCAGTCAGGGGCAGTTTCGCCGATAGTGGTCACAGGGGCAAAGAGCACGATAGTAGGCTATCGTGCCCCCCCCAGTCGACACTGCAGTCTCGATTGGCCGCACCGGCCAGAGTCAGAGCGCGCCATGCCGACCTTGTGCATACATTAACCATGGAATGTGGTGCAGAAAATAGACGCGTTCCTTAAAGCAAATCCGATGGACGACGACGAGGTGGCTGCCATGGAGAAAGGCTTTGACTTGTGCAGAAACCTTGCCCAAGTATGGAGGGATATGCTGGAGGTTGCAGAAGAGAAAGAGGGAATCAAGTGCGTTCTTTTCACTTCCATGTTCACGCTCCTCTATGGTTACCGCAGTACTCGTGCTGACCATGGGTCGTACGATGCAGGTACGCGGACATACGCAAGTCCATGTCTAACCTCATCAACAAGAGAGAGGAACAATACAGCTTTGTTATTAAAGTTGACATGCCAGCCAGCACAGATGACATGAAATATCTGGAGGCGTTCACTACCCTCCTGGTACGTACACAGCAACCACTGCCGACCGAGCGTGACATACAGCAGGCCATGCATGCTGACCTGTCACCTATATGAGTACATGTTGATGCGTACCTCAAGACCTCATCAATCACATCTATGCCGTTGCGGCCCGTGAACTGTTGGGAGGCCATCAATGGAGGGCTTGTAACCCGCATGTTAGTATGTGACCAAGTATGAGTCCCGCAGGTACCCCACCCGGACGACCCTGATGAAAGCCCACGAACGTGTGAAGATTGGGCAATGCGCGGAGTGTACGCGGTTCCAACCGGACTCATGAAAGTGCTGGAGAAACAGCACGCCAGGTTGAAGCGCAAGGCTGAGACAGCGGCGCCTTCACAAGCACCAAGCAAGAGACAGGCTGGGGATGCTGAAGATGTTGCGGACTCGCCAGCCAAGGTGGCCGACTGGTCTCTGGCGGAGGACGACAGAGAACAGGCACGTCATCCCCTTGTGCGCATCCCTGCTGCGCCTGAGCACCACGGGTGTCCGCCCAATTACCCACTTTGGCCTACTCGGTACAGACCCACTGGCATGAGATCCAATTCATCTGACCGGATGATAAAGCAATGTGGTGTGTAGAGGGTTGCCGCGCGTGGGAGAGTGGATAATGCTAGGACGGTGGCAAGGATGTCCCACAGGCCACCACCCAGTTAGCAGCCGCCAGTCACGCTGGTCCTAGTACTGCAACCGAGGCCCCTGTGGCTAGGTCATCAGCCCCGAGTGCGGCAACGCATAGCGAATCCCGCCGTCCAGCATAGGTGAGAATCGACCAGGATCCGAGTTTTATAGTCGCTGCTGCAGTGGACATCACGCACTGCCACGCATGTATTGCAGCTACAGACACAGCCACAGCCACCAGTGCTCCCAACATGTACAATAGTGAAATGAGATCTCACTCTGCAGAGTAGAGTCCAGCGTGTCAAGGAACTGGAGCAGCAGGTGGCAAACCTGAGGCCCGTGCTTGGAGACAGCGCACCGGACACCAAGGGGCCCTTAGCCCCAATATGGCATCTGCTAATGGAAGCGGAGGTGCGCGCTGTCTTGCATATCAGGGGCCCAGTGCGCAAGTTTCTGTTGCCGTGGGTACAACACTTCACGAGGACAACTCAAAATGGTGTCCTAAGTGTGGTGCCGGTCCACAGCATCCCGCTACGGCCATTCACTCCAAGTCACCTGCAGGCAGAGTTGCGTTCGATGCAAGAGGACGCCAATGCCGCGTTGGAGGGAGGTATGCCTTAAGAGTTACGTCCAGCGCATCGTTGTCACCCGTAGACCGTACAAGACAGGTAATTGTGGCAATTGCCTGCCAGAGCCGGCCAGTGGGAGAGATAGACAATGCGGATTCGATGGCGAAGTGCATGATCGAGTGACTGAAGCCAGGCCATGTGGCGAGAAGAGGCGTGCGGGAGCAAGGTCAGCAAGTGGCCTTTTGGGCTCCGAGCAGGACGGCCTCGGGGACGGCCTCGGGGACTGACGTAATTCAGTGGACCGCGGCCTAAGGCCTGTGGGATCCTGAGCATGTCGTCATGCGCAGGGGTTGGTGCTGTCACATACCTTGCTGTCTTAGGTATCTGTCCGTGACAGCGCCTGTACCTTCAGTTGGAGGATGAATGCACGTGAGTCTTAGGACAGTAGAAGAGAGAGTGATTACACTACGATCTGTAGAGCCTATATAAGCGTTCAATCAACGTCTCATACGGATACGATCAGAATCAATGTCTGCGGCACGCAATCTTGCATGCATTGCTCGTGCATATGGTCAGCCATCGGTGCATGGCTGCCCCATAGCCACTCCGGATCAGCACCGTGATTCCCCGCATACATGGTCACCGTAGTCCTGTGTATGCCACCATGCATGGTCACCGTAGTCCTGTGCATGGCTGGATCACGACACTCCCCCTAGACTAAGCTTGTACTACCGCAAGCTGCAGTCTATCTCTGAATTTTGCTAGTGCTGGTCCTGCCAACACCTTAGTGAACATATCGGCTAGCATGTCTACCGTGCTAACCCAGCTGATAGTCAACTCGTCGAGTTCTACGAACTCTCGGACCCTCAGGTCCCTGACCCTGATGTGCTTAGAGCGGTCACTAGAGATGGGGTTCACCGCTAGCAAGTTGGCACTCTTGTTGTCACACCACAGCGTTGGCTTCACAGCCGACAAACCAAGATCAGTGCAAAACTGCTTAGCCCACATCACCTCATTGGCTGCTGAACTCATTGCTATGAGCTCTGCCTCAGTTGTATCACCAGCCACAATAGTCTGCCTCTTCGAACGCCAGAACACACAGTTCCCATGCATCCGGACTACTACTCCTGACACACTCTTCAAGCAAGCACCATTGGCGAAGTCAGCATCCGTAAATGCTTCCAACACCTCACATCCCCCATTGGAGCCACTAAAGGTCAAGTCAAAGTTTATGGTCCCTCGCAGGTATCTCAGTACGTGAAGGACACCATTCCAATGACATTTGGCACTCCCAGCCATATGCCTGGCCAAGACATTAACCGGAAACGCAATGTCTGGACGCGACACAACTGCCACATACTGGATGCTTCCTACGGCTTGCATAAACCTCTTATGCTCTGTGCCTGTAGCCTTCGCCTGGCTAGGATCTTCCTTCAGACTAATAACAGAGCCCTGAAGGTAGCATAACTGCCCACAGGTGCCCATGTCTCAAAGAAATCTACGCCCTCCACTTGCGTAAATCCCCTGGCTACGTATCTGGCCTTGAAACGCTCAATTTCACCCTGTGCTCCTCGCTTGATCTTAAGCACCCACTTGCCTGTCACAGGCTTGACTCCTGTTGGGCACTCAACCAGCTCAAACACATCATGTTCTCTTAAGGAGGTCAGCTCATCGAGCATTCCCGTGATCCACTTCTCACGATGAGCACCACGCATGGCCTGCTGCACCGTTGGATCATCTACTACGGCCTCGACCCTCTTCCTCACGGTAGCTGCACGCCTGGACTCACAAAGGCTAGCAGTAGGGCCACCGTTTGGAGTCACCTTCTGCCCCGTCGTCTTTTCTGCATCAGGAGGCACACTGTCAGCTGCAGCTGACACTCCATCAGACAAGTCACCGACGTCACTCTCATCATCATTCATTACTGTGGGGCTCGCAGCATCACTCACATGCTCACGTGCTTCCTCCGGGGAAATGCGCTCAACAGCAGCATCACTCACAATTGCTCCCACAGCATGGACAGCAGGTCTTAAGATTTTGCGAATCAAGTGAAAAGGCTTTGGAACCCATCGAACCCTCACCTCATGTGGCGGATCCAGACGTTCTCCGCTGCCCCTCGCGGCACTTGGTGCTGACTCTCCCCCTGAGCCATCACCTCCTGTCGCTATTCCGCTAGGCACATGCCGTAGCTCGCCTTGCCCCTGGCCCTCAGACCCAGATATATGCCTCGGCTCATCATATCTGTCACGGTCATCACGCCCTGACACCGTGGACCCGCGGTGACTTCGGCCGCCGCCGTGACCGTCAGCTCGCATAGGTGGGGGTGGCTCACTAGGCTCCTTGCCCATCGACCGCTGGACTGGCTCCGCTGAACGCGAGCGGGATCTAGACTCAGACTCAGAGTCATCCTCACCTCCATCACTAGACTCAGTATCACTCACTTCCTCATCAGTTGGAAGCGGATGGATATCACAGTCCCCTATGTGCAGCACAGCCCTATCCCTCGTAGGGATTGTCTCTGCAGGCCTAAACTCGTGGTGTAGAGGCCCAGACGGCTGGTTTGCTGCATCATAGTCCCAGTGTGCTACCGCTGCAGCATTGTCAGCCGCTGCATGATCGCAGCGCGCTGCAACCACTGCCTCACTGATCTCTTGTGTGTGCCAGCGCTCATGTCGCGCCAACAGCTCTGCACCCAACACTCTAGGAGAAAACTCGGGCTCACCCTCAGGTAGCTCGTCTGTCGGTTTGAAACGCCTATGCAGCGTTCTTCCTGGTTCCCAGTGTTGATGGCCCAGACCCGGATGCTCCCCCTCAGCCCAATCCACATTTCTGCCCCTCTCTGGCATCATGTGTTCACGACTGGCTGGTGGACGCACTGCCCGCACACTAGTGCTCTTCACCCACTTCTTCATGTTGGGCAAGAACTCAGCTTCCGGCACTACACTAGTGTACTGATCGGGTAGGATCTCAAACTCACCCTGCTCATAGTTCTCTAGCACAACTGGGTCCGCCGTAGCCTCCCCAGCCATGTGATAACGCTGCGCGAAATCCTTCACTAGAGCAGGTGGAGCAGCCGTGTGCCTGTACATCCGCACTGCTCCCCCATTCCCACGTTTCACGTAAACCCTGTCCATGTGAGGACCTCCACTCGGTCCCATATAGGCACCGAGGATTCCTCGCGCTTCCAGGTGCCTGAAGTGCTCCCTCCTTGGATACACATACATTGGACACCCGAAAGGCTTCACCTGTGCCACCACGAGATGGAAGTCATCTTCTTTGACCTTCCTAAACCATAACAAGTATGGCACAATCTCTCTGACATTCACATTTCTCATGTGCTGTGCCACAAATGCCAATTCTCTCCTGGCAACCAGCGTCTCACACAGCTCATTCAGACTCAGCGCATGCGCTGCAGCCTTCCTGACTCTCAGCTGCTTAGCCCGCTGCTGCACGTTCGTGGACCATGGCTCAGAGCTGGTGGCAACAAACCTATCCTCCAGCTTCTGCTTTGCCTCCTTCCGCCTCACACCCTCCAGTGCTGTGCTCGGCGTCAGGTTGTGTGCATGGTTCACGCACATGTATGCCTCAGGCCACAGGAATGCAGGTACTGCTGCCTGCAGCAGGCTCGCTTGCACTGACGTGTTCAGTACACCGATCTTTCGTTCTACCAACCCATTTGACTCATGTTGGGCGGTGTCAGTGAACGTGTGTACTATTCCTCGCCACTCAAGGTACTGAGCCAGCTGACTCGAGCTGAACTCACCTCCTTGGTCCGTGTGCAGCCTACGCACCCCTACCTCCTTGTCATAGACAATCTGAGTGCGGATGCGTTCTATCAGAAGACATATCATCTCCGCAGCACCGCTTTTCGACTTCAGCGGGATCACATGTGAGTACCTGCTGTACTCATCCACTACTACCAGGATGTAGTTCATTCCTCCTATGCCTACTGGCTTAATCTGTCCAGCCAGATCCGCATGCAACACTTCTCCAGCATACGAGGCATTCTCTGTCACTTTGCCCCCATGCCGTGCTCTGTCACCACTTCTCTGCTCCGCCACGTGGCAACCATGACACTCAAGCGCTACTCCCGTGGGTTTAGGCAACTTGAGGTCATACAGGTCTGGATTCTCAGTCATCAGTTTGAGAATCCGGTTGCCCGCATGATGAAACGAGAGATGCACCAGAAATGCTGGGTCAAGTCGGTAAGAAGATCTCTGACCAATAGGTACACCATCTACCGCAGCGATTCTCGCCTGCTCACCAACCCATTTCCTATTTCTGTGGAAAAGGTTATTGGCACTGGTCCAGTCAATCCCTGAATCTACAAGGCGCAGTTCCCATATTGGTCTGCCCGTCCCGCAATACCAGCTCAATGTGGGGTTATCATCACTATCAACTCCCTGCTCACAGTTGCCCACAAATGTTTGTGCTTGGTCATAAAAACCCGGCATCTCTACTGTGTTTGCCTTGCCTGTGTGCAAGTACACGTTCGACCGCTTCAGCACAGTCGTTGATAGAATATTGATCGGGCTGGCTGGCACCCAGTAAACATGATCCAGCTCAATATCTACAGGCACCAGCTCGCCCTGTATTGTCACGTTGAGATACCCGTAGGTCCCAGCGTCTTGTCCTTCCCCGTGGGGCATGGACTGACCCTCCGCGGCCTGCTCGCGGCGCACTGTAGAGCGAGTGCGATGATGCGGAAGGTTAACTGCTCCCTCCACACCGTCAGAACCGATAGACCCTTGGCGAGATGCCATTGAATCGTTTCGGAGTGGTGGTGTCCTGCAACATGACCACCATATGTCGCAGGAAACGCAGACCCGTAGGCCTCTTTGCGAGACCAGCACACAAGCATAATGCAGCTCCGCCGTAGCATTCTGCATTAGCTTTTCTAGTCTCTCTACGGTCGGCTATACACTAGAGCGGTGTAGCACACTCATCGGAGTGTGCAGCCGTAACCGCAGGTTCCCCCTGGACTCTACCGCATGCTAATAGACATCACTAGAATACCCACAATCATCACCGATACCATGACGTAATTCAGTGGACCGCGGCCTAAGGCCTGTGGGATCCTGAGCATGTCGTCATGCGCAGGGGTTGGTGCTGTCACATACCTTGCTGTCTTAGGTATCTGTCCGTGACAGCGCCTGTACCTTCAGTTGGAGGATGAATGCACGTGAGTCTTAGGACAGTAGAAGAGAGAGTGATTACACTACGATCTGTAGAGCCTATATAAGCGTTCAATCAACGTCTCATACGGATACGATCAGAATCAATGTCTGCGGCACGCAATCTTGCATGCATTGCTCGTGCATATGGTCAGCCATCGGTGCATGGCTGCCCCATAGCCACTCCGGATCAGCACCGTGATTCCCCGCATACATGGTCACCGTAGTCCTGTGTATGCCACCATGCATGGTCACCGTAGTCCTGTGCATGGCTGGATCACGACAGGGACGGCCTAGCGCAAGGCAAGACGTCCCCGGCGTGACGTCATAGATGACGTCCTGGTGACGTATGGCGCGGGGACCGCTCCGGTTTCAAGGGGACGTCACGATGATCCCTACGTGACCTCCTGACAAGGCAGGACGTCATCAAATTTATACTGAGTACTTCATCGTGACGTCATGGTGATGCTTGGGTTGTGTCATATGGACGTCCCCTTGGAGTCACTGTAAGTCTGTTGTGGATATGACGTCCTCATCAGACCTTGTACCTGCCTTCCCACAACTATGACGTCCTCATGATGTCGTGCACATGTCATCCCACTGTCCTTGCACCGTCCTTGTACTGTCCTCGCTTGCACTGAGGACACTCTGTCAGAGTGTCGATGACGACCCCTTGGGGTCATCCCACGGTCACCCATGACGTCTTCTCCGCGTCATATGCCCGTCATTCAAGGACGTCCTCATCGGACTGGCAGCATCTTTGCAGTGCGACATCACCTATACGACCAATGACGCCACTATTGAACGGCGGTCGTTGTGTAGGTGCCACCGAGTATTTGCCCACAACAGACAGACGGTGTTTCATGCGGCATGTACACCGTGCTGAACGTAGTGTACGTCCTGGAACGGTGCGCGCCGGGTCTGCTCTGGGATACGTACGCCGGCCGGCCGAACGTTGACGTTCCTGGTGGGGCAGCCAACCCTGCCCCAGCCCAAAGCGTCGTTGAGCTTGCCGCGTGGGCCCCCACGGTATGACGAACTGTGGGCACCGATCAAGATTTCCATCACGAGCCGTGGTACAGCGTGGTGATGCCAAGGCGTGGAGGGCCGTACATCGTGCAAATTTCTGCATGCAGTGGGCGTAAGACGGAGGGCCACCTTTCCACACGAATGACGACAAGGTGGTAACTGAACTCAAGGACTCAGTTGACGGACAGCCCCATGACAAAGATGGGAACCCGTGGAAAATCAGGTGCGAACGCTGCGCCGCCCAATGACCACCTGTGCTACCACGCATACTGCCCGCGCACGACTGGCAACTGTCTCCCAATCCTGCTCTGATTACGGTCAAGTCTGCAAATCAGAAGTCGTCATCTGCAGGCCGTTAGTACTGCAATCGAGGTGGGTGAACGCGAAGCATATGGACCCGCCTTTGTCTGTATGGGCGCAGCATCTGTGCAATCGGTCTTCATAACGGACTCGGCAGCTGCCAAGCTCGGGCGATACTCGGCCCGCCAGGAGGGGGCGGTCAGCATGGCGAGGGGGCAGCCGAGCTGATAGAGGGACCAACGCAAGTGGCCGGCAGGCAACCGGTCAGCAGCCGCACCGGGGACGTGGTAGCGGCAGCTCTCGGGGGCGGGGAGGGGTGAACGCAAGGACCTGTTTGCGTGGCCGTTCGGCTGGGCGGGGACACGCCCCGCCTAAAGGGAGATAGCTGTAAGTGCAAGGGTAATCCTGCGGGCGCCATTACAGACAGCCGCCGGGGTTGGGAGGGCGGGGGTGAAGTCCTGACATTCCGGTATAGTGCAACCAGCAATCGTTTGCCATGTTGTACGTGGGGGTGTATTGGACACACGATCTGTTTCTATCAGGGTAGACTTGCAGTCTTGCTAGTGTGCATGCTACACGAGGTGTAATGGTCACTACGCGCACTGATCACTCGCAGTGGATACGATGACGCCATGTCGCCGTCGACATATCATCGCTGCCACGCAGACCGGCGATGGCCGCTGGCCCTGCCAACGCGAGACACACCCTCCTGGTTCGGAGCCTCCTCCTGAGCCAACTTCTACACTGCAGTGTGGGCGTTCCCAGTGTCCAAAGTACCGTACAGTAGTGATCTTGCAGTTTTAGCATCGCTGGTCGGGGAGTGCGTGGCTACAGCGCTGCGGGTGCTGTGCTGCACGCCATTTTCAAATTGGTGGAATTGGATGTGGTACGAGGCTTGCAGGCGCACAGATGCGCGGGACATATAGCTCAGGTCCCATCTCATGCGTCTGGTTATATCCTATATGGTCTACGTTGCGCATGATGCTTCCCCGCGAGACTGCGTTTACAGTTGTGCCCTATCATTTCATACGGAATTCCCAACGGACATGAAACACGCGCGGGGTTGGGGCGATTGGCACGTCGTCGCTGCATTTGAGAGACTGTAATACCAGAGGTGGATAAGATCTTGTATATGCGTCGGCAGCCGATGATTCCAACGGCACGAACCGTTCGGACAAACAAGATCGTATGGGAAACTATGGAGACAGGGCACCTGCGGCCACGGCAAGTGTCCCTTGCGCTACGGCGACATTGCTACGCACCCGATGCTGGAGCCCGGCCCGGCACGTCATAGGGAAGGACTCTACCAATTCTGCAAGCGTTCCCAGTAGTTTTCGTTTTTCTACGTTCCCAGTAGTTTTCCAGTGTTGATTTCCTGTGAATACGTACAGCGGGCCATGAGCATGAGCAGACAAACACGGCCTTTGGCCGATGCCGCCGCGCGCGAGGATGACAAGCAGAGCATGGTTGAGGAGGTCGCAGTTGTTGTAGAAACGAGCGGCGCGTTCTCTGCCGCGATTGTTGACAGGATGCTGCGGTTGGGAATGTTTAACTCGATCTTGAACCGGTGCACTGATCAGATCCGCGCAGCGGGCAAGACCCTCGACGGCGCAGTGCGATTGAACATATACTGGAACATTGCATTATTCAATGCGTGGATGCAGCATTTCCAGGCGCTGGAGCCTGCGTGGCAGCGCGTACATGGCAATGGCGGAACAGACGACGGGTCGGCGGGGAAGGAGGCCGGGCTCATGAAGCTCATCTCGTTCTCTGGAGACCGGAAGGGTATTAAGGTGAGTCATGACGTGACTGCGGGCTGAGCGTTTCCGAGCTTCATGAGGGGGACGCGGACGATGCGTAGACCGTCACAGAGTGGGCCACGCTGCGAGTGGTGAATACAGATCGAATGCAGGTAAACATGGTAGGCCGGCAGCAGCCACCACAGACCATCATATCAGAGGTATCATCCCCAAGGCGCGGCTCGAGCCCAAGTGCAGAGGCGGGCTGCAGCACTGGGTCGTGGCGCGGACAGAGAACAATGCGGGAGTACACAGGCAGATTGGGAGCAGCTGACCTGGAGGTCCCCGCAGGTACGACACTACATACAGTACTCGCACCTACCATTGGACTCGTTTACACCATCACTGCCACTGCATACGCCTGGGAGATGCAACCATCGAAGCTGAGGCAAGCTGAGGCGAAATTGGTGTGCAGAGTATGAAGCTAAGAACCAAGTCGAGCTCCTGCGACTGGTGGTGCACTCCATGCACAACGAGCATCCCAGAGTCTTAGCACCAGAACGGCCAGGAGGCCTGACCAGGTTTGAGTACTCCAACCATCTTGTCAGACAGGGCGCCACTTGCGAATGGGCCCCTACAGGAACAACACTGCCACACTACCTGCTCCTACCCACAACGACGCGCCGTGAAGACGCACCAAATGAGCAGATGGCAGAGCTCATGATGGACGTGCAGAATGGGACCAACGGGTACTCCAAGACGCTGCAGCTGACTCAGAAACCCATCCCCACCAAGAACAAGGCAAGCGCCGTCTCGCAGCTGTATCCGTCACCCCGCTTCCTACAGATGATGGCGTGCGCCCGGACGGTACAACTGATGTTGCGGAACGCACCAGAGCTGTGTGGGGAGGCGGTGTGGGCACCACCTACCCTGGTCAGAATAGCAGATGCATGTGTGATACGACCTGTGACGAGTGGGGGCAAGAGCTCTGACAACCTATACTGCATTCAGGATATGGCTGTCATGGGACAGTATTGTGCCGCTGCACCACAAGTCGGGGGCCTGGCGTGCGTATACGCTGCAAAGAAGTGGCCGGGAGTGGATCAGGTGCACTCCCATGCCTTCATTGCAGTCCTGCGAGTTTGGCAGGCCTCACCAACAGCGCCCTTGATTTCCCGGTCTAGTCCGCTTCACGGTGCAACACCGTCGTCTCTGGCGCGTGTTTGGTACATGTAACGCATCGGAGCAGATGCAACACTGTTCAGGCGCCATCACTACTGGCCTCCAACGAGGACCTCACGTCGGGCCTCGTCCAACACTGGCGATGTGGGTGGCAAGCCGGCTGGTGGTGCACGGAAGCCCCGTAAACCGCCGTGGGGGAAGAAGAACAAGCCCAATAAATCGGACACGACGCCACGAAGGAATCCGGGGCGTAGAATCTGGGCGACCACGCCCTCACGGGAGGGTGGCGATGCGGGGGGAACTGCCGCTGCGGGGGGTTCCGCTACACAAGGTGCGCTTTCCTAGACGCACACCCTGCCTGGAGGCACGCTGTCCGTGCAGCCCACATAGAAAAGATGACTGCTGTAAACAAGGTCCTCTCGTGTGTCATGATGCCACAGCACGCGACACGTGCCCTGAACATTGCATGTATCGCCGGCTGCGGCAGCCATGTGGAGACACCGACTTACTGTAACTGCTGCTGCAGGGCGCAAGACCATTGTTACAGCCTTTGTGGATCTCACCCAGGACGACCGGATAGTTGTGTCCGTGGAGCGCCCTCACCCCCTGGAGCCCGATACACAACTATCAGCGAAGGAAGAAGATGACAGGGTGAAGGCACAAGTAGATGCGGTGATGGCTTTTTCCACGGGTGCCAGGTCCCTCACCCCCGACAACACTCAGCCATGGTTTGACTTAATGGTGCAGGCTGTGCAGCTGGTTGGGGGGGAGTCCATGACCGAGGAGGAATTAGCTGAAGCTTGGGGTGAATGCTGCGACCGGCCCCAGGCGACCCCTGAGCCAGAGGACGCGGCGGGCGAGGAAGACAAAGACGACAGCGAGGCCGGCCGGAGCGGCCCTTCGCCCCACTCATCACAGGCTACAAATTCAGATGACGACTTCGAACCCGATGCAGGCAGGAGCCGCATGAAGGTGCAGCCCCCAGCCCGGCCCCCATCGGCGAGGCAACGCAAGCGCAAGCTAGAGGACTTGCCTCCAAGCGTGGACCCGCGGGCCACGGGAGGGAAGGGAACGTACCACAGACGGCTTGCACGGCGCAAGACACAAGAGGAAGGGGACAGGGAGGCCGGTACAGCCCTAGAGGATGACGAGGGAGATGCGCGGGAGGGGCGGGATGATGAACAAGGTCCTGATGAAGTCTGTCCCTTACCACTGGTAAGCTTGGTCACTGACCATCGTCTAAAACGACTCCTGAAACTGTCAGAACACCACACCCGCCAGCACTGCGGATGCGATGCCCTTGGGCCATTTGTTCCATGTCCCCACACTGTGGGTGCTGCCACTGCACATAGCGCCTTGAGCTGGGCACTGCCCGATGGAATGCCAACTGGCCATCCCATCCTCTCCCTCGAAGTGCGAATACTTGCTCTGCAGCGCTTCTGCTGAGCACTGCCCAATGGCTGCCCACTGGCCATCCCATCCATTCCCTCGCACTGCGAGTATCAGCCATGCAATGCTTCCAGTGGCCGCTGCCCGCTGCTAGGTCCAGCAGCTGTCTAACTGCAGAGCACCTGCTGCCTTGCACCAGCACTGCTGCAACGGCTTGTGCCTGACGGATTCCATGCTGCTTGTGTACAGGCCAGTTGGTGGTAGCGCTGCCTCCCATGTTCTAGGTCTGTTGTTCGTGCTACATAGGTTATTGGTCGAACTCCTTGAGCCATGTCGTCCTGCCACCTAGCTTCCCCGATATTCTGGTCATTATCGGTTGTTGCCACTGGTGATGTCCTCGTGGCCACCATCGTTTGCTCAAAACCAGTCGTTATTCTGCTCCAACATGTCCGGTAATGGCGCCCATCGTAGAGCGGATATTTTAGCTTCTGTCCGAGCCTGCGTTAGCGCTGTCTGCTGGACCTGTTCGTCCGCCTGTTGGTCTGTTGTGTGTTACTTCCGGTCTCCCACTTCGGCATCACAAATCCGGATCCTCAGCCAAACGGATCCTCTTCGTGCATCGTTCCTCATACCTAAAGCGCTATCGCAGTCAGCCTGGTCTATCGCTTCCACAATTGCTGTCTTCTCCGCTTTGCTTACCGTTGCTGCAGGCGCATCGATGTACGTTGCTTCCTGCTGAAACTTTTGAGGGTCAAGAATGAATTGATGTGATAGTCTGAACATCGTTTTGTTGATATGCGCTAAGGCTGTCCACAGACTCTCATCTGCCATGAACAACCCCGTGCCTGTTGTGATGTCCGGCGTGCACGACGCCAGACCAGTGAGCTCGAGGTATTCCGCAATGATGACCTTGCTGTTGTCGAGATCGAAGCCAGGCGTAGTGACTCGACTTTCTCCTCCGCGCGCTGAGGCACCTCTGTTCGGTGGCACGTTAACGTTGGTGGAACGTTGCAATTGGTGGCCATGGAACGTTGTTGGAACGTTCTCGTCGACGTCTCCCATCTCTTATTGCGTTTATACTATAGCTATTTTGTAAAGATGTCAAAGCAGTGGGACAAGCACAGATGACCAGGCTGTTCCTGGTCTCTTGCTCATGTTCCACCTTAGTTTGCATTGTACCTTTGCTACTGCTGGCATTGTCAAACTGAATGAGTCGCGTTACTTCGATGCGACCATGGACCAGGGAACCATCAGCAACGCTTGGGAAAGTGGGTGCGTCTGCGCCCTGTACAGCCCGTCAATGAGCCCACTCACGCGAAGCTGCACACTCGTCTTGTGTCACCGTCGTGCCAGGCGTGCGTAGGTACAGATTCTCAGGCGACCAGGGTTGTTCTGTGTGCACACCGAAATCTGCGATGCATATGACACCTTCAGCTACTTTCGGGGGTTTTGGCCGTCTACTTTCCTTCTGTTGCCCTCGCTGCCGGGCTATTGCGTTCATCTCCGTGTAACACCTTAAGCTTCAGCTCGGCTCCGCTCATCGCGAAGTATCGCATCGAATCCTGCTGCAGACACCGCCGTTCCCAGCTGCAGTCGACTGCCGTGCGCAGCACGGACAATTGTATATACAATTATGCTATATACAAAATATAGCACTGTTGTGTCGGCTGTGTCGGTTCGTTGTGGCTTTTCACCTGAGACAGTGATTGCTTTTTGCTGGTGTCTGCTTTCGGGGGGTTTTGGCCGTCTACTTTCCTGCTGTTGCCCTCGCTGCCGGGCTATTGCGTTCATCTCCGTGTAACACTATACAATTGTACATAGCTAGGTGCGCCACGTTAACGCATTCGCCTGAGTGTACGTATGTGTAAGGGTCGTGGACATCAATAGCCTTGTTGTGCGATGGATCCAGCTTCTTCTGCGCGTCGGTCGCGAACAGGTGCTCTGGCATATATACCGTTACATCGAGGGGCTCCGATCCAGTGCACCAAGCGAACGTACAACTAGGTGCTCTGGCATATATACTGTTACATCGAGGGGCTCCGATCCAGTGCTCTGGCATATATATATATATGCGCATATATGCATACCGCGGCATGAAAAAGTTCTCGCTGAGGGCACGTGCACGTGGGCCGCTGCGAAAAAGTTCCTCATGCGACCATCCAACTGTGCTCACATGCATCCATGGGTTGCGCAAGTTTACCCCACCCTCTTGAAGCGAAGTTCCGTTTGTTGTGCGCACCTGCATGAAAACCGCGCGTTGCAAGCTAAGCACTCATTACTCTTCCAACTAGGCAAAGCACCAGTATATAATACGCCGATCGCGATGGGGTTCATGTGCGACTTGCCACATGAGGGTGCGAACGTACAGACGGGTCGCACCTCATGGCCACACCTTGCAAGATCTGATCGACTGTGTTACACGGAGATGAACGCAATAGCCCGGCAGCGAGGGCAACGGAAGGAAAGTAGACGGCCAAAACCCCCGAAAGTAGACACCAGCAAAAAGCAATCGCTCTCCCAGGCGAAAAAGCCACAACGAACCGACACAGCCGACACAACCAAACCCACGCACCCACACGCACGCGCACTCCCGCACCCCTCCACTACGGCACCCGCGCCACAACCGCGCACAGCAACAACCACCACCGCACTACTGCCCACCCCAGCAAAACCAGCCACCACCGACCCCCCTACAGCAGCACCCCCACTCCATCCTGCCCCACTGGAGCATTCCATCACGGGCCCCCCGCACATGAGAGCCCGGGGGCGCACGCCCCCCACAGTGCAAGGCGTACCAGCCCTCCCCCTCCGGCCGCCCGACAGGGGCCTCAGGGCGGGGCGCGAAGGGCACTAGCGGCGCCGCATCACTCCCCCCACGGTGGCTCGCGGGAAGGTTCGGCGGGCCAACACGACCAGACGCGGGGCCGGCCTGCGCCGCTGCAGCCGCGGCACCCGGTCCAGCAAGGCGGCCAGCGGCCGCCTATAGCACGTCCGACGGGACATCGTGGCCAGGCACCACCGCCCTGCCCGCCAGCCGCATACGCAGCGGAGCCGCAGCGAGGACCTGGCGCGTCACACCACGGCACAGAGTGGTGGAGAGTTCGCACATGGCATTCTGCAAGAACGCTCGCCTGGACACGGCCCCCGAAGCCGCAGCAAAGTCAGTGATCTTATTCAGGAAGGCGAACGCACCCGTGCCCACACGGCCAAACGTCTCATGCGACAGGGACACGAAGCGACATGCGCCTGTGCCGGAGCGGCCGTACTTGTCTCGCTTCCGGTCGTCCATCAGCTGGGCGGCAGCGCCTGGCGTGTTTGCCGCGGCGACGACCCGGGAGGGGGCCACCGGACAGGTCACGCACACATCGGCCTCAACGGTGTCGCAGGGCAACATCACAAGCAGATCACCCCGTTCCGGGTCGCGCTGCGAGCGGGGGGTAGCGGCCGGGCGCAAGCCGCGGCCGCGCGGCCCCGTCGACCCTCGGGCAGGCGTCGCGGCGGACTAGTGGCCACCGGGCCCACCTGTGGCAGGTGCTCACACCGCACCGCGCACTCGCCGGCCGGGGCGGCCGCCTTCACGGCCACTGCGGCGGCGGCGGCAGCTGCCGCGCCGAGCACTCGCGCGCCCTTGTAACGGACAGCCGCCTCGCCGGGGACGTCTACGTCCATGGCGCCTGCCGTGTCGGCCGCGGCAGCCTTGACCTCGGACGAGGCAACAACGGCTGAGATGGCAGCAGCGACGAGTGCAGCCGCGGCGGCTGGTCCCTCTGAGGTGCCGTCCGCCGTGGCGGCGTCGCCGAGCGGGGCAGCGTTGTCCGCCGGTCCGGAGGGGCGCAAGGGGGCAGGCGGGGAATGCGCCAGCGTCTGGGTGCCACATGGGGTGGAAGGCACGGCCGAGGCGCTGGGGGCCGGGGTGGGTGGAGTGAGCGCACCAGCGGCAGCACAGCTGGCAGGCTCACAGGAGGGGCCGGGCGGCTGTGCGGGCGGCCGTGCGCCCGGCACATCCGGGTACTGCGGGAGGCTCTTGATGTTGGGCTCAAGAGACGTGGAGATGCCCGCCCGCATGATGAAGCGGCGCCATGCCTGCGTGATCGCATCATGGCGGGCGACCACCGTGCGCCACACCGCATTGCACACCAGGGCATGCGAACCATCAGCAGGCGATGCCCGGCCGCACACGCAGTCGCCGTCCGCCTCTGGGCCGGTGAACAGTGACTCACCTAGGCGCAAGCGCACATTCACGCGGAACTCTGTGGCAGTCAGCTCAGTCGCACCGGGCCTGGCTTTCAGGAAAGCTGAGGCCATCGAGCCTGCGCAACTATGCAAGCGCGCCTTGCTGGTAAGGCTGTGTTCGCGTGTTGCTGACGACGGGCTGCGCGTCCCTTGATCCAGCGCTGCAAGCAGCGCAGCCGCCCGGGCGTCAGAGTCGGCCCGGCCGACTGCATTCTGCAGCCGTGACATGCGGATGGCAGACCCCCCGCCGCTCAGGCCCGCCCATGCCGCGGGCTCGGCGGGGCACTCAGACAGCCCCGGGATGCTTGGCCACTGCCGGCGCAACTCTTCGAGAGTGTGGCGCATGGCGACGCCCGCATCGCCACGGAACGGCAGGCCTCGATCCGTCCCTTCTGCGAGGGCTGCATGGGCGAGTGCAGCGGACGACAGGCGAGCAGCGTCGGCGATGGGTTGGGTGAACCTGCGTAGGCCCATGCCGCCGTGGCGGTGGGGAAGCAGGGCTTGCAGGCACTGTGCATCCGTAAGGCTGGTCACATCCAGAATGTCGCCGAGGCCCTTCAGCAGCGCTGTCTCCACTTGGTGCAGCGGCTGCTCCAGAAACCGCCACTGCGTGCTGCGCAACAAATGGGATTCTCTATGCTGCAGGCAGTTGTGCATGACAAGCCATTTCACCTGAGGGGACAGTGGCAGTGCGGTCAGCTTCGCAATCTGCGCGCGAGTGGCTGCGCAGCGGCGGGAGACATGTGCTGTGACGAACTCATCGCTACCCCAGCGGGGTGCCGCACACCACGATGCCGTCCGGGGCGACGCGCGCACCGAGCAAGGCGGCGACATGCGCAGCTGTGTCCGTGTCCTCGCAGTAGACGCTAGTCTTCTGCGGCTGGCACGGGTGCCTACCCATGATCAGTGCTGCGCCGGCGGCGACATCTTGCGGCCGTCCTTGCAGGTACGTGTCATCGTGGCATGCCGTGACCAGCGCTCCGCCGCTGACCTCGCTCGCTGCTCGCAGAGTCGGCTGATACGTCAGGTTGAAGAGGAACGGCCCCATCGTGTCGCCCTGTCGCACGCCGGTCTCGCTCCACAGCACTTCATGTGCGCCGTCCGGGCGCCGCAGAAGCAGCGCCGATGCCTGTTGGTATGACATCCGCACGAATGGCAAGAGACCCGGGGCGTGCTGTGCAACGGCTGCCAGCATGGCGGTCCGATCGCACAGATTGAAGGCATTGCGGAGGTCCACTTGGACGGTCACAACATCGGGGTCATGAAAGTCAGGATACAGCGCATGGCCTGGGATCTCAGCACCCCCAGAGATGCCGACACCGGCCTGCAGCGGGGCAAACAGGCTGGCTGCATCCGGCAGCGTCGCCAGCGCGCAGATGCCCGCCAGGCGCATCAGCGACTCACCGATTGCGATGGGCCTGACGCCGCCTGCCGTCTTGGCGAGGGCGATCAGTCGGCTGGCTTGGAGGAGAGCCGTGTGGGGGATGCTCCCCGACAGGAGGTCATTGACAAAATGGCGCAGCGCGGCGCGGATGCGTGGGTCATGTAGTGCCACGGCGCGGATGTGCTCGTTTGTCCACCCACTGGGCCCTGCTGCCGTGCCCCGCGACAGGTTCAGCACGATCTGATGGAATTGTTCCTCCCCGATCACTGCGGCGGGAGGCGGGAGGTCAGCGGTGTGCGGCAGAACGGGCGGGGGGGCAGACGGGTGCAGCTCCCGCAACGCTGCTATAGTGGCCGCATCAACGGCTGCCAGCGGGCTGCTGTCCAGGCAGCGGGCCGCGCGCCCGTCATTGCCGTTGCGGCAGTGCCTATACATGCGCCCGGCCAGCTCATGGTCAGCCAGCAGCGCTGTCCGAGTGCGCTGGGGCTTCGCATCGGCGTCAGTATCAGCCGGCGCGGCAGCACGTCGGCGTTTATGGAGGTCACGGATGCGCGCCAGGACCCGCCGGCGCTGCCCGCTGCCGCCGCGGTTGTCCCCAAGCAGCTCGGTAGGGAGCATCAATAGCTCAGTGATGTGCTGCTGCTTGCTCGCATCATGCTCGCGCTTGACGGCATCGTGGATGGCCTCCAGGCAGTCGGCCGCGGCCGCGGCAAAGACATCAGTGACCGACCTGGGGAGTTCTTGAGGCACCCTGACGTCGCGGTATGGCGTAGCCACGCCCGGAGAGGAAGCCTCCTCCACGGCTGGTGCGGTTGCCGCCGGCACCCCGGCGGAGTCTGTGCCGACGTCCTGCATGACGGTCAGCCTACCAACACAGTCGATCAGTGTCTGTGCCGATCAGTGTCTGTGCCACGTCGCTACACTGTGTTGGTAGGCTGTCGAGCGACGTCTTCGTCTGCATGGTCACCTCCCATGTCCGCGCCACGGCGTGCCACGAGAGGAGATTCTGACTGCTTCAGATGCTAATTTCTGTCAGTATTGATAGTCTCTTCGCCGGCTGAGCTCTGCGCTGCTCAGTTGGCACTGCGGTGAAGGCTGCCCGCGTAGCAGCGCGCGCCTGCCAGCCTTCCGAGCGCGCAGCACGCGCATAGCCCTCGCAAGTAGGTCTATATACTGCATACAACTAGGCGTTCGTAGTCTCGACGACAGGATCCCCAGCGCCTGAGCCTACTCCTTCTGTGGGTGCGCCAGCACCAGGTGCACAGCACCACTTTCTGGCTCGCGCGATCTGGCCATGGATCCGCGCAAGCGTTGGACGGCGGTCCAGCCCACTCAGCATCGAATCAGCAAATCGTCCGCTGTGATTCCGCGCAAGCCGTGCCCATGCTGCGGCACACTGTTCGGGTCGCCGCAGCAGCTGCTGCAGCACTGCCGCAGGCAGCACGCTGGTCACACGTTCTCGACAGCAGACCTCGCCCAGCTGAACGGAGCCGCGTGTCACTTCTGTGCGAAAGTGTACTCGCGGCTCGGCCTGGGCACACACGAGAAACGGTGCCCGTCGAACCCCCAACGGCGCAGCAATAGCACTGCAGGGCACCCCACAGCACAGTGCAGCCTTGGCCCCGCACAGCCTGCTCACCGCCGCACCCAGCCTCCGGCACAACCGGCGCCCGTCACTCCGCACTCGACAGCCCGTCCGCGCTCGCAGTCGGTCACGCGCTGCGGCCTGGTACCCCGCGAGGCCGCCTCGGGGCCTGCGTCAGCACCGGCTGCAGATGGGAGGGGAAGCAATGTCCGGCCACATAGCCTGCCGCCCGCCAGCCGCCTCGCGCAGCACCTCCTGGCCGTGAATGGCGAGTACCACGGGAACGGCGGGTCGGCAGGCGGCCGTCAACCTCCAGGTGACGTCCCGCCGTCGCCTGCCCCGCCCCCATGTGATGCTATCATGCATGACGCCGGCGCAGTTGCCAGCCCGACCGCCGCGACCCCCACTGCGGCACCAGATGTCATGCATGACACCGCTGCCGGCAACGGCCAGCGTGCGTGGCCAACACCGACCGAGTCCACCGGTCTGCCTGCGCCTGCCACGCTAGTCAGCCCTGCTCACGTAGGGAACCACGCCATGGTCGCCCCTGAAGGCACGCAGCCCAGCCTCAACGCCCAGCCGCGTCCGCCCGCGCCGCCATCGGGCCTGGCCGAGTCAAGCCTATCCGGCCTGCGCATCGGCTCCGCGCCCGCCGACAGCGTCATGCAGGACGTCGGCACAGACTCCGCCGGGGTGCCGGCGGCAACCGCACCAGCCGTGGAGGAGGCTTCCTCTCCGGGCGTGGCTACGCCATACCGCGACGTCAGGGTGCCTCAAGAATTCCCCAGGTCGGTCACTGATGTCTTTGCCGCGGCCGCGGCCGACTGCCTGGAGGCCATCCACGATGCCGTCAAGCGCGAGCATGATGCGAGCAAGCAGCAGCACATCACTGAGCTATTGATGCTCCCTACCGAGCTGCTTGGGGACAACCGCGGCGGCAGCGGGCAGCGCCGGCGGGTCCTGGCGCGCATCCGTGACCTCCATAAACGCCGACGTGCTGCCGCGCCGGCTGATACTGACGCCGATGCGAAGCCCCAGCGCACTCGGACAGCGCTGCTGGCTGACCATGAGCTGGCCGGGCGCATGTATAGGCACTGCCGCAACGGCAATGACGGGCGCGCGGCCCGCTGCCTGGACAGCAGCCCGCTGGCAGCCGTTGATGCGGCCACTATAGCAGCGTTGCGGGAGCTGCACCCGTCTGCCCCCGCGCCCGTTCTGCCGCACACCGCTGACCTCCCGCCTCCCGCCGCAGTGATCGGGGAGGAACAATTCCATCAGATCGTGCTGAACTTGTCGCGGGGCACGGCAGCAGGGCCCAGTGGGTGGACAAACGAGCACATCCGCGTCGTGGCACTACATGACCCACGCATCCGCGCCGCGCTGCGCCATTTTGTCAATGACCTCCTGTCGGGGAGCATCCCCACACGGCTCTCCTCCAAGCCAGCCGACTGATCGCCCTCGCCAAGCCGGCAGGCGGCGTCAGGCCCATCGCAATCGGTGAGTCGCTGATGCGCCTGGCGGGCATCTGCGCGCTGGCGACGCTGCCGGATGCAGCCAGCCTGTTTGCCCCGCTGCAGGCCGGTGTCGGCATCTCTGGGGGTGCTGAGATCCCAGGCCATGCGCTGTATCGTGACTTTCATGACCCCGATGTTGTGACCGTCCAAGTGGACCTCCGCAATGCCTTCAATCTGTGCGATCGGACCGCCATGCTGGCAGCCGTTGCACAGCACGCCCCGGGTCTCTTGCCATTCGTGCGGATGTCATACCAACAGGCATCGGCGCTGCTTCTGCGGCACCCGGACGGCGCACATGAAGTGTTGTGGAGCGAGACCGGCGTGCGACAGGGCGACACGATGGGGGCGTTCCTCTTCAACCTGACGTATCAGCCGACTCTGCGAGCAGCGAGCGAGGTCAGCGGCGGAGCGCTGGTCACGGCATGCCACGATGACACGTACCTGCAAGGACGGCCGCAAGATGTTGCCGCCGGCGCAGCACTGATCATGGGTAGGCACCCGTGCCAGCCGCAGAAGACTAGCGTCTACTGCGAGGACACGGACACAGCTGCGCATGTCGCCGCCTTGCTCGGTGCGCGCGTCGCCCCGGACGGCATCGTGGTGTGCGGCACCCCGCTGGGTAGCGATGAGTTCGTCACAGCACATGTCTCCCGCCGCTGCGCAGCCACTCGCGCGCAGATTGCGAAGCTGACCGCACTGCCACTGTCCCCTCAGGTGAAATGGCTTGTCATGCACAACTGCCTGCAGCATAGAGAATCCCATTTGTTGCGCAGCACGCAGTGGCGGTTTCTGGAGCAGCCGCTGCACCAGGTGGAGACAGCGCTGCTGAAGGGCCTCGGCGACATTCTGGATGTGACCAGCCTCACGGATGCACATTGCCTGCAAGCCCTGCTTCCCCACCGCCACGGCGGCATGGGCCTACGCAGGTTCACCCAACCCATCGCCGACGCTGCTCGCCTGTCGTCCGCTGCACTCGCCCATGCAGCCCTCGCAGAAGGGACAGATCGAGGCCTGCCGTTCCGTGGCGATGCGGGCGTCGCCATGTGCCACACTCTCGAAGAGTTGCGCCAGCAGTGGCCAAGCATCCCGGGGCTGTCTGAGTGCCCCGCCGAGCCCGCGGAATGGGCGGGCCTGAGCGGCGGGGGGTCTGCCATCCGCATGTCACGGCTGCAGAATGCAGTCGGCCGGGCCGACTCTGACGCCCGGGCGACTGCGCTGCTTGCAGCGCTAGATCAAGGGACGCGCAGCCCGTCGTCAGCAACACGCGAACAGAGCCTGACCAGCAAGGCGCGCTTGCATAGTTGCGCAGGCTCGATGGCCTCAGCTTTCCTGAAAGCCAGGCCCGGTGCGACTGAGCTGACTGCCACAGAGTTCCGCGTGAATGTGCGCTTGCGCCTAGGTGAGTCACTGTTCACCGGCCCAGAGGCGGACGGCGACTGCGTGTGCGGCCGAACATCGCCTGCTGATGGTTCGCATGCCCTGGTGTGCAATGCGGTGTGGCGCACGGTGGTCGCCCGCCATGATGCGATCACGCAGGCATGGCGCCGCTTCATCATGCGGGCGGGCATCTCCACGTCTCTTGAGCCCAACATCAAGAGCCTCCCGCAGTACCCGGATGTGCCGGGCGCACGGCCGCCCGCACAGCCGCACGGCCCCTCCTGTGAGCCTGCCAGCTGTGCTGCCGCTGGTGCGCTCACTCCACCCACCCCGGCCCCCAGCGCCTCGGCCGTGCCTTCCACCCCATGTGGCACCCAGACGCTGGCGCATTCCCCGCCTGCCCCCTTGCGCCCCTCCGGACCGGCGGACAACGCTGCCCCGCTCGGCGACGCCGCCACGGCGGACGGCACCTCAGAGGGACCAGCTGCCGCGGATGCACTCGTTGCTGCTGCCATCTCAGCCGTTGTTGCCTCGTCCGAAGTCAAGGCTGCCGCGGCCGACACGGCAGGCGCCATGGACGTAGACGTCCCCGGCGAGGCGGCTGTCGGTTACAGTGGCGCGCGAGAGCTCGGCGCGGCAGCTGCCGCCGCCGCCGCAGTGGCCGTGAAGGCGGCCGCCCCGGCCGGCGAGTGCGCGGTGCGGTGTGAGCACCTGCCACAGGTGGGCCCGGTGGCCACTATTCCGCCGCGACGCCTGCCCGAGGGTCGCCGGGGCCGCGCGGCCGCGGCTTGCGCCCGGCCGCTACCCCCCCGCTCGCAGCGCGACCCGGAACGGGGTGATCTGCTTGTGATGTTGCCCTGCGACACCGTTGTGGCCGATGTGTGCGTGACCTGTCCGGTGGCCCCCTCCCGGGTCGTCGCCGCGGCAAACACGCCAGGCGCTGCCGCCCAGCTGATGGACGACCAGAAGCGAGACAAGTACGGCCGCTCCGGCACAGGCGCATGTCGCTTCGTGTCCCTGTCGCATGAGACGTTTGGCCGTGTGGGCACGGGTGCGTTCGCATTCCTGAATAAGATCGCTGACTTTGCTGCGGCTTCGGGGGCCGTGTCCAGGCGAGCGTTCTTGCAGAATGCCATGTGCGAACTCTCCACCACACTGTGCCGTGGTGTGACGCGCCAGGTCCTCGCTGCGGCTCCGCTGCGTATGCGGCTGGCGGGCAGGGCGGTGGTGCCTGGCCACGATGTCCCGTCGGACGTGCTATAGGCGGCCGCTGGCCGCCTTGCTGGACCGGGTGCCGCGGCTGCAGCAGCGCAGGCCGGCCCCGCGTCTGGTCGTGTTGGCCCGCCCTGCCTTCCCGCGAGCCACCGTGGGGGGAGTGATGCGGCGCCGCCAGTGCCCTTCGCGCCCCGCCCTGAGGCCCCTGTCGGGCGGCCGGAGGGGGAGGGCTGGTACGCCTTGCACTGTGGGGGGCGTGCGCCCCCGGGCTCTCATGTGCGGGGGGCCCGTGATGGAATGCTCCAGTGGGGCAGGATGGAGTGGGGGTGCTGCTGTTGGGGGGTCGGTTGTGGCTGGTTTTGCTGGGGTGGGCAGTAGTGCGGTGGTGGTTGTTGCTGTGCGCGGTTGTGGCGCGGGTGCCGTAGTGGAGGGGTGCGGGAGTGCGCGTGCGTGTGGGTGCGTGGGTGTGGTTGTGTCGGCTGTGTCGGTTCGTTGTGGCTTTTTCGCCTGGGAGAGTGATTGCTTTTTGCTGGTGTCTACTTTCGGGGGTTTTGGCCGTCTACTTTCCTTCTGTTGCCCTCGCTGCCGGGCTATTGCGTTCATCTCCGTGTAATACCTTGCAAGATCGCCGGGAAGCGCCCGGACGGCTTGAGTTCGCGACATGTACAGCTTCAAGCCGAGGTTAGACCGACGCAGCTGACTTGCAATTGAGCCCCACTGAAGCGCATTTCTGTATTCTGGTCTTGAGCAGCTGCAGTACTAGTGTGCATACATTCATGAACCTATGTGTAATAGTGCAATGGCAATTGCAAATGCCGGCATGCGGAATGGTTGGTGGTCTGTCTGCAGCTGGGAACACCGAAGGGTGTACGTATGATTACATGTCAGCATTCTCAAACCTCCCACAGCCGTGGGCGTGCATAAGCACAGTCACACATGATGAAAGACGCATACCGTTGCTGGTTTGATGTCAAGCTGGTCCCTTCACGCTGGTTTGATCTCAAGCATGGTCCTTGCAAAGGCTGATTTGGACTCAAGCATGGTCCCTTCACAGGCTGGCATGTCCACACCATTGGCACACTGCAGCTTGTCACTTGCAGTCAACTGGCATAGCGGACACAGCTGCAGGCAGATACGGTTGTGAAACAGGGAAAACATGACCAGCAAGAGCCTCTGATGGGAATCCTGAAGGGTCTGGCATCCTGAAGGGTCTGGCATCCTGAAGGGTCTGGCATCCTGAAGGGTCTGGTTGAGGGCCACAGCTGCAGCCAACTGCAGCCCATGTGGCTATGGCTTGCAATTGCTCTCTGCTGTGAATTGTGAACACCTCAGCTCTCTACTGTGAATTTGATTGGCAAAGACTTGTGGGTGCCAGGGTTTGAACTGATTGGTGTCACTCACGCCTGGTGGCATGGAACCACTGGTGGGCATGCTAGAGCCAGAGTTGATCCACAGTCTTGAGTGGAGCCATAGACCAGTGCGAACACGATGTGTGTTACACTGTGATAGATCAATCAATCACAGCTTTGCTGAGCTCTATGCTGAAATGCAGTATGAAGGTCACATGAGCATAGCCATGGCAGTCTCTAATCAGCAGGCATGCAGCTTTACAGTGACCACGGCGTACTTGCACAGACAGTGCAAACGTCTAGTGAGATTCGACTATGGTCTAGCATAGCATCTGGGCATGCCATAGACGATTGGTGTGGAAAGTGGGAAGTTCGAGTCATGCCCCTCTTGACAGTCCTGTATGAGATAAGTTACAGATGTATGCTCTACAAGGTGGTAGAACACAGAGGCACGATTCATGGCAATGCACCAAAAATCAATCACCATGGCCAAGCGCCGTACACAGACAGAAACACAGCAGCTTCTGTATTGCGCTAAAGTTCCCTCGACACATTCTCACACGCTATTGACTGGTGCTGCTTGACAGTCTTGTGGGGTGGGAGCCCTAGTCATGTACCTCTTGATGGGCTCGTGAGGTCACAGGTGCCGCCCAGTTCATCCCGCTCGTACATGAAACGGACGTCAGGGTTAGACGGGGCGCATACCGCTTCCTCCACACGATCGCGGAGGTAGCTGCGGGACACGGCGCGGTGTCAAAGCGTACTTTCCTGCTCAATGCCATGCGCGACCTGTCCACAACATTGTGCCGCGCGCTGGCGCGCCAAGCCCGCGTGGCCGCGCCCCTCCGTGCTAGACTGGTCGGACGGGCGCTGCTGCCGGGCCTTCCTGTCCCCACAGACGGCCTGCCGGCGCTGACAGGCCATCGCGCACAGGCTTGCGTGCCCCCCCCCCCCCCACCCACCCATTTCGCCCTGCAGCTCCCCCCCCCCCACCCGCACCCGGTCCTCCTCCTCCCTCCCTCTTCCCTCCTCCCAGCGCACGTCCGCCATTTCTCCTCTGCGCCCCTCCCCGGACACCGCTCGGGCTGTCGGGCTGGCTGAGGCTACGGCTCCTGGGACCACTGCCTCGCGGCCTCGGGCATGACCGTAGCGCGCGCTGTCGCGCCCGTGCAGACTGCTAGTGTCGAGTCGGTAACACGAAAGCGCTGTTGTTCAGAATGGGCTTGCAGGTCATGACTGGTGTGTCTGGAAAGGCAGCCATGTCGGCAGCTCTATAGCTAGAGTCCGCCCGGTTGATGAGTTGTGAGGTCAAACGTGCTACTGGCATGCCTGGCGTTCATAGCTAGCTAAACGCACACACCCTGTAACACGCACACGTTCACAAACCGGTTCTGTGAAACGACTCCACCCATAGCAGAATGGCTCCATCCATAGCAGAATGTCGCCGCCGATCTATGCGCCCAACACAGGAGTGAGAATCCAGCGTCATGATGAGGGTCTTGATGCTAATGATCATAAGCACACTCCGAACTTGGCCTGCGAGGTCAGCGATGCTGCTGCATGCCAGTACATGTCCGCGTTGCCTGCCTTCGGCACAGGCAGATACCAGGGACTGGCTGCATGCCCCAGTGCCCGAACTCCCGCAGCAGCGGCGTCGGCGATTGATAAGCCCCATCGCGCTGGGCATAGCCCATGCCCCTGCTGGCTGATGCATATGGAGCCTTGCCCCTGTTGCATGCATGGCTACCAACAGGGGCATTGATGAGCCCCTTCGAACTGGGCTGATACCTGCAAGCCTGCCATCCACCAAAACTGTTCCATGAAGCACGTTGTAAACTAGGACATTATTGACTGGAGGCATCACAAACGCAGGAGTGCGACAAGCAAGCATCCATCATCCGTGCACATGCCATGCACTACAAGAACGACTTCTGCCCGCATGGGCCCCCGCATAGCCAGAAGCTGGGCATATGCGACCGAAAGTCACAAGGGCGCAGAAAGCACGTTACGTTGCAAAAAACTTAGGGAAGCAGCGTATATTAATGTTGAATTGATCTGCGCTCTCGCGCAAGTGGCTCGGGACTCGTCGGCTGTGTGTGGTCGCGCATATTTGGAATTATTCAGCTGGAATCCGCACGTATTTCATTATTACGGTGCCAAGGGACTGTTTTGAGATCGGTACTGCGTGCCTGTATTATACTATCAATGGAACACTGCTTGCTGTCCGTGTTCGCGACATGCGGGCTCCGGCCCCTACGCAGCGCAAGGACTTGATACACGGCTGCCACAATACCAATGGATCGTATTAATTTCCATGCAGCTGGCTGTTTGCGGATCCGTGTTGCCTTGTTCCGTCAATGGGCTTGAATGTGGGCTGCTGCCAGCCCACGCGTGCAGGGCTCCCGACGCTTCCTGACAACACTTAACACATGCAAGCACGATCGCAATACGACAAATGGACCTGTATAAGTGTATCTGCGCTCTTGTATCCGTGAGAGACCCCTGGTCGGCTGCCTAATGTGCGTACATCTCCCGTGCGGGCTGGTACACACTTGTGCCAGCGTCGCGCGGAAAGCAAAGCAGACCCCACTTTCGCGACGCAGAAAGCAACAACATATTATAATATGCTTGTATCATGCAACTGTAGTCGCTCTGCTGTCTTTGTTCGTCAGGAGCCGTCTCCCGCATTCCTCGTATCCGAGCGTGACAGGCTCGGTTGCATGGGGTACGCGACGATGCGGGCGAAAGTCACGGTGCGCAGTACATGCCGTGAACGCACTGCAATCACTCAATTCAAGTTGCATGATCACTTTTACAGTATCTTCTGTCAATGTCATCATGCTAGCGATCAACTGTCGTGTTGTGCAACCGAGCACTTCGGGCTGCGATGCAACTGCCGAGCTAAAATGGCCCAAGTCATCGCGATATCCACCATCGAGACTCAATATGAACCATTTAAATTTCTTGCGTCCGTCCAATCGAATCCTGCATAATACATGCTGTCGATTAGGACTGTGAACCTATGTCATGGGGGCCAGCTTGCAGCTGCACTGTATAGCAAACATCAACTCCCTTGGGGAAGAGGCCCCTAAGTGTAGAGGTTCATGCCAACGTACCTCCGGGGAGGCGATGAATTGATGCTTGGGTATGCTGCCACTATGACTCAAGATCAGCCTGGCTTCAACAGTTAGCGGTGGCGTTTGGATTCAGCAGTCATTGATCAATCTTCCTCAATGATAAAGCCATCAAGAATGATTGGCTCTGCATTTCCTGCAAGCAGATCGCATGTTGCAAAGCAGCAGCGCAGCCAGATTTGCAGCAAGCAGAAACGCAAAAACACTCTACCTTGCGCTGAGCGGGGTCTCACACCCGTTCTCTCACATAATCTGTGTCGTCACTGTTGTCATAGTCTTCTGAGTGTCAGGCTCATCTTCACAGGCCACCTGTGCTGGATCGCTTGCACTTCGACAATAGTTCCAACCAGCCTGCAAAACAGTCAATGCACGTGCTGCAAGCCATCTATGTACTCGCTGCCAGTTGCTGTAGTCTCTGTAGCCCATGTACAGCGCATGAGAAGTCAGCGAACTGTTGGCAGGTGCAGTGGCTCTGGTTGCACATTCTTGGCCAACACACAGCCACACAATTGCACCTTGGACTGTGACGTGAATGTTCTTGGGCATACTGCATGTGCACGCGGTTTGCAACCTGGCCAGTGCACTTGCATTTCTAACACCATGGGGACTGGAGCCACGTTGAGAACACACCTGTAGCATGCACCGGCAACCATCTATACTTACAAGGATCGGTCGTAGCTAGGTGCTGCAACTCGTGACTAGTGCGAAATAAGCGTGCTGATCACTTCTTGGACTGCAAACAGCAACACCTGAGAACAACAGCATGTTGCATTGTTGACGTTCACTGCAGTCAGAACCCCAGTTTGAAGTGAGAAGAAACGGGCACACACCTGCCATGTGTAGTCGCTCATTAATTGTGTCAATCGTACTCGACTTCCAAAGCTCACCGAAATCCTGCGTGGACGCCTGCGTGCGTGGGGATCCATAACTTCGGCAGCCAGCCAGCGTCTGTGTCAATCGCCATTAAGCAGCAGACCAACAACGTATAAACGACAGGCAAGATGCCAGATGCGCATCCAGGTCATTGTGCACGCTAGTGCGCGCCGTAATCGGCACGTTGCACGAAAGTTTCAGTGCATGCTAACACCAGCCTGCAGGCGATAACGTGCGCACCAGACACATCACACGTGTATGTATGATTGGGGACAGAGTTGTGAACAAGCAGATACGCTAGGTTGTTGCAATGTTGGTGTTCCCGGTATCTATGACAGGCTTCACGAGCCGACCGGTGTTCTCTGCTTTGCATGCATGTCCGTCGCCCGCATACGCTGCCCACTGCAGCGGTCCGCATGCTCGATTCGGGCACTGCTCGAACGTCCAATCATGGTTCTTTGTCGAGTCCGCAACCGCAGCACGTCTGACTAAACTTTAGACTTGTGTGTTGAGGATTCAGTCCATCGCGAAGGACGCAAGACGGGGCCTACCATTGTGTACACCACAGAGCGCACATAGATTACCACTCATACATGAGTGGTGGACCACCACTGCATGATGGTAATAATTCTATAATTTTATGGTTTAAGAGCAACTGTCAGTGTTGATTCATGTTGTGGTATCGTCTATGTGGGCTCAGTCTTGCGGCCAACTCATAAACAGTGCGCATGGGACACGGATATCCCTCATAGATACTTTTATAATCAATGTGAGGAGCCACTCGTCCAATAAATAGCCTGAAATCACTGATTGGGGCGTTTTTACAATCCATCTCGTTCGTGCGCCCGCGTCACCTCAGCCCGCATCGTACCGCATCGTCATCCTGACTGGTGTGAGGGTGAAAAGGTTGCCCGGATGGCGATGCGGGCAGAAGTCGTTCTTGTAGTGATGCCTGTCGTGATCCAGCCATGCACAGGACTACGGTGACCATGCATGGTGGCATACACAGGACTACGGTGACCATGTATGCGGGGATTCACGGTGCTGATCCGGAGTGGCTATGGGGCAGCCATGCACCGATGGCTGACCATATGCACGAGCAATGCATGCTAGATTGCGTGCCGCAGACAATGATTCTGATCGTATCCGTATGAGACGTTTGGTTGAACGCTTATATAGGCTCTACTGATCAAAGTGTAATCACTCTCTCTTCTACTGTCCAAAGTCTCACGTGCATTCATCCTCCACTGAAGATACAGGCGCTGTCACGGACAGATACCTAAGACAGCAAGGTATGTGACAGCACCAACCCCTGCGCATGACTACGACATGCTCAGGATCCCACAGGCCTTAGGCCGCGGTCCACTGAATTACAACAATGCCATGCCATGCACAGCACATGTGCCATCTACACAGCACATCATGTTCTGCAGGGCAAGAGGCAGCTGGCAGACCGATCGCGAGTGAGTGAATTCACGGCAGGCGCAAACGCACCCACCATTGCTCGATTCGGCATTCGTCTCTGGCCAGAGAGTCGTAGCCACGGCTATGGTGGTCTGTGTGCATCCTCTAGACCGCACCGTCGGCCAGACATCCAGTCAGCGCAGCGATCCACTGTGGCGCCGTCGCTTCAGCGCAATGTGCGTCCTGTGTGTGCTGGGCATGTCGTAATTCAGTAGACCGTAGCCCGTAGGCACTGTGGGATCTAAGCATGGCGTAGCCGTGCGCAGGGGGTCGCGCTGTCACATACCTGGCTGGTGTACAGGCCTCCGCTGTGACAGTGCGCTCTCAGTCTTGGATTATAGCACGTGAGTCTTTGGCAGAGTAGAGTGATTACACTTTGATCAGTAGAGCCTATATAAGCGTTCAACCAAACGTCTCATACGGATACGATCAGAATCAATGTCTGCGGCACGCAATCTAGCATGCATTGCTCGTGCATATGGTAAGCCATCGGTGCATGGCGTCCCATAGCCACTCCGGATCAGCACCGTGCATCCATGCATACATGGTCTCCGTAGTCCTGTGTATGCCACCATGCATGGTCTCCGTAGTCCTGTGCATGGCTGGATCACGACACTCCCCCTAGACTAGGCTTGTACTACCGCAAGCTGTAGTCTATCTCTAAATTTTGCTAGTGCTGGTCCCGCCAACACTTTCGTAAACATATCAGCTAGCATGTCTACCGTGCTAACCCAGCTGATAGTTAACTCATCGAGTTCTACGAACTCGCGGACCCTCAGGTCCCTGACCCTGATGTGCTTGGAGCGGTCACTAGAGATGGGGTTCACAGCTAGCAAGTTGGCACTCTTGTTGTCACCCCACAGAGTTGGCTTCACAGCCGACAAACCAAGATCAGTGCACAACTGCTTTGCCCACATCACCTCATTGGCTGCTGAGCTCATCGCAATAAGCTCTGCCTCAGTCGTATCACCAGCCACAATAGTCTGCCTCTTCGAACGCCAGAACACACAGTTCCCATGCATCCGGACTATCACTCCTGACACGCTCTTCAAGCAAGCACCATTGGCGAAGTCAGCATCCGTAAATGCTTCCAACACCTCACTTCCCTCGTTGGAGCCACTAAAAGTCAAGCCAAGATCTATGGTCCCTCGCAGGTATCTCAGTACATGCTGGACAGCAGCCCAATGACACTTCGCACTCCCAGCCATATGCCTGGCCAGGACATTGGCCGGAAAGGAAATATCAGGACGCGACACAGCAGCCACATACTGGATGCTTCCTACGGCTTGCATAAACCTCTTATGCTCTGCGACAGTAGCCTTCTCCTGGCTAGGATCATCCTTCAGACTAAACACTTTCTGCTTTGGTACCAACGGCGTTGGTGCCTTTCTGCACTCACTCATACTGAACCTTTCCAGCATGTCCCTGATGTTCTTTCTGTGCGTTATGGTGATAGTGCGAGCAAGCCGATCACGTATGACCTCCATACCCAGCACATATCCCAGCTCCCCCAGGTCACGACCCTCAAATGCCTCAAGGATCCTGCTGATGGCATCATCCATCTGCTCCTTACGACCGAAGATCAACAGATCATCGACCCATAGGAAAATAAGACATCGTCCTATTTTGCAAATAAACAGTGCGGGGTCACTGGCTGATCTCACAAAGCCCATTCTCGACAAGAGCTCTGCAAGCGCTTTATGCCACTCCCTGGCAGCTTGCTTCAGACCATACAACGCTTTTTTCAGACGCCACACCATACCAGACCCATCATCCAGTACAGGAGGTTGTGCCACATACACTTCCTCCTCCAGAACACCATTCAGGAAAGCACATTTAATGTCTATGTGTCTCGTCTCCAGATCCTCTACAGCACAGACAGACAACAGAGCCCTGAAGGTAGCATAACTGCCCACAGGTGCCCATGTCTCAAAGAAATCTACGCCCTCAACTTGCGTAAATCCCCTGGCTACATATCTAGCTTTGAATCGCTTAATCTCACCCTGTGCTCCTCGCTTAATCTTAAGCACCCACTTGCCTGTCACAGGCTTCACTCCTGCTGGGCACCTGACTAACTCGAACACATCATGTTCCCTTAAGGAGGTCAACTCATCAAGCATTGCTATGATCCACTGCTCACGATGGCAGCCTCTCATGGCTTGCTTCACCGTTGGATCGTCCAGCACAGCTTTGACCTTCTTCCTCGCAGCAGCTGCACACCGGGACTCACTGCGGCTAGCAGTCTTGCCACTGCTCGGAATCACCTCCTGCCCCGTCGTGTTCTCTGCATCAGGAGTCACACTGTCAGCCGTAGCAAACACTCCATCCGCCAGATCACCGACGTCACTCTCCATATGGACTACTGTGGAGCTCCCAGCATCATCATGCTCACGTGCATCATCCGGGGAAATGCGCTCAACAGCAGCATTCTCACTTTCATTCACTCCCACAGCATGGACAGCAGGTCTTAAGGTTTTGCGAATCAATTTGAAAGGTTTTGGAACCCATCGAACCCTCACCTCTTGTGGTGGATCCAGATGTTCTCCGCTGCCTCCTGCGGCACTTGGTGCTAACTCTCCCCCTGAGCCAGCTCCGCCTGCCTCTACTCCACTAGGCACATGCCGTAGCTTGCCGTGCCCCTGACTATCAACACGCTGTGGCATATGCCGTGGCTCATCATGCTCCCAGCGTACTGCACGTCCTGACACCGCTGACCCTTGCCATCGGTTGTACATCCCGTGGTCTTCAGATTTCGCAGGTGGGGGTGGCTCACTCGGCGCCTTGCCCATCGACCGTTGGACTCGCTGCGGTGAACGCGAGCGCGATCGAGACCGAGATCCTGAGGGCTCAGATGCCCCTGAGAATGACTCAGCAGAGTCACTGGCAGCCCCTGGCTGTTCCTCCCCCTCAGACTCATCATTCTCACTACCCTGTGGCTCAATGCGGCAGCCACTCAAATCCATCACTGCTCTATCCCGCGTAGGGATCACATCTCTCGGTCGCATCTCAGCATTGTGCGGACCGGATGGTTGCTGAACCGCATCATACTCCCAGTGCGGTACCCTGTTCACACAGTCCTCGGCCGTGTAAGCGCAACGCGCTGTCACCACTGCCTCACTGATCTCAGGCGTGTGCCACCGCTCATGCCTGGCTATCAGCTCAGAGCCTAAAACACGTGGTGAAAACGGCGGCTCACCGTCAGGCAACTCATCATCCGGCACATAGCGCCGATGCAACTGCCTGCCTGGTTCCCAGTGTGTGTGCCCCAGCGCTGGATGCTCCCCCTCAGCCCAATCCACATTTCTGCCCCTCTCTGGCATCATGTGATCACGACTGGCTGGTGGTCGCACTGCCCTAACACTAGTTGATCTCAACCATTTCTGCATGTTGGGCAAGAAACCAACGTCAGGTACTACACGAGTATGCTCATCGGGCATGATCTCGAATTCTCCCAGCTCGTAGTTCTCCAACATGACCGGATCCACCGTAGCTTGCTCCGACATGTGGAAACGTTTCGCGAACTCTCTCAGCAGAGCTGGTGGAGAAGCCGTATGCCTATACATACGCACTGCTCCCCCATTCCCTCGCTTCACGTAAGCTCTATCCATGTGAGGACCAGCACCCGGTCCCATGTAGAAACCGAGCACTCCTCTCTCATCCAGGTGTCTGAAGTCCTCTCTCCGAGCATATACATACATCGGACACCCGAAAGGCTTCACCTGGGCCACCACCAGATGGAACGTGTCCTCACTCACATTCCTGAACCATAACAGATATGGCACAATCTGTCTGACATCAACATTCTTCACACACTGGGCGACAAACTTCCCATCGCCCCTGGCCATACCCTCATCAGCCAGAGCCTGCAGACTCATCTGCTGAGCCTGAGCCCTCCTCGTCTGCAACTGTGCAGCTCTCACAGCCTCATTCGTTGACCACGGGTCACGACTGGTCTGCACATGCCTCTCCTCCAGTTTCTGCTTGGCCTCCTTCCGCCTAACACCCTCTAGAGCTGTGCTAGGCGTCAGGTTATGCGCATGGTTCACACACATATACGCCTCTGGCCACAGAAATGCAGGCACAGCCGCTTGCAGCAGGCTTGCCCTCACACTCCTGTTCAGCACACCGATCTTTCTCTCCACCATTCCATTGGACTCATGCTGGCCCGTGGCAGTGTACGTGTGCTCAATGCCACGCCACGCGAGGTACTGAGCCAGCTGGTTAGAGCTGAACTCACCACCCTGGTCAGTGTGCAGCCTCCGCACCCCAACCTCTCTATCATACACGATCTGAGTGCGGATTCGCTCAATCAGCAGGCATATCATTTCCGCAGCCCCACTCTTGGACTTCAACGGAATCACATGGGAGTACCGGGAGTACTCATCCACCACTACCAGGATGTAGTTCATACCCCCGATTCCTACTGGCTTGATCTGCCCTGCTAGATCAGCATGCAACACTTCCCCAGCATAGGTGGCATTCTCCGTCACCTTGCCCCCGTGCTGTGCTCTATCGCCGCTTCTCTGTTCAGCCACGTGGCAACCATGACACTGAAGCGCTACCCCCGTAGGTTTCAGCATCTTCAGGTCATACAGTTGTGGGTTGTCTCTCATCAACTGGAGTACCCGATTGCCAGCATGGTGAAAAGCGATATGCACTAGGAATGATGGATCAACCTGAAAGGAATATCCTTGTTCATTCGGTACACCGGTCACTGCAGCAACTTGCTGCTGCTCACGTACCCATTTCCCATTCCTATGAAACAAGTTATTCGCACTTGTCCAGGCTGCTCCTCTAACTACCGGTCGCATTTGCCATATCGGCCTGCCTTTCCCACAGAACCATGTCAGAGTAGGTTTTCCATCCTCATCCTCACCCTGCTCACAGTCCCTGTGGAACCCATAGCTCTGGTCATGAAACCCAGGCATCACTACCCGGTTTGCATGCTTGCCCGTATGCAAGTATATCTCAGACTTTTTCAACTCCTTTGTTGAAAGGATGTTGATAGGACTAGCCGGCACCCAGTAGACGTTTGTCAACTCTATGTCTACTGGTGTGATAGTGCCCTGCGCACTCACATACTCTCCCAGATTAGCTCTGATCGTGCCCACACCATACATGTCTAGCCTGCCCTGGTCAAGAGGCTGACACTGCGGCATATCTGGTGGCTTGATCTCGCAAAACATATCATAGTCAAAGCATATGTTTATGTCTGAGCCACTATCTATTAGGAAAGTGTACGGCATGTTGGGAGACGGCCCATCAGCACAGTCAGCTCGCAGCTTATCTAGGTCAACTACAGCTACCTGAGGGCCACCGCGGCCTCTGCCACGGCCTCGCCCTGCAGCTGCTTGCTTCTGCAGGAATTGTTTGACCTCTGCGGAGAGCAATGGACAATCCTTTTGCACATGTCCAGACTTATCACAGTTGAAGCATTTCCTCTTTTCTGCTCCCCCTGCTGCCCCTGCTCCCACAGCTGCTACCTGTGGGGGTGAACCTTGGCGACCACCGTAGCGTCCA
Organism: Ulva mutabilis; assembly: GCA_900538255.1. Taxonomy (NCBI): domain Eukaryota; kingdom Viridiplantae; phylum Chlorophyta; class Ulvophyceae; order Ulvales; family Ulvaceae; genus Ulva; species Ulva mutabilis. Next base: position 198,430 of record UNSF01000126.1, read on the forward strand.
CCTCGGTACCCACGTCCCCCATGGCGCTGTTGTCCACCGCGATCGTCCCGTGGGAATCGCGACGGACCCTGCTTGCTGTTCGTCTGGGCATGTGTCAACAGCGTAGACACTATCTGCTGCACTGGCATGGCCTGCAGCATGGGCTGCAACAGGCTGTACTCTTTGTCTACTGCCAGCAACCGTGATCTGTACAACTGATCAGACACAGTCTCACCCAGTCCTCTCATCTGGTTTACTATGCCCACCACCTCATTCACATGCTTCTCCAGCGGCTTGCCAGCCTGCTGGGTACTGCTGAGCTGGTGATACAGCTTCTGTATTTCTACCTCCACTGATGGCATATACTTAGCATGCAGCAACGACCAGACCTCATGGACGAAACTACAGTCTGCCACGAAGTCTCTATCCTCCTTTGGCAGTGTGGTGAACAACCAGTGCATGACTTGCTCATGAGCCTGGCTGCTCTGAGCAAGCGGATCATTGACTAGCAGGCTACTCTCACCCACCATCTTCGCCCAGCTCTCTACCTCCTTCTTAAATACTCGGAAGTGATCAGTCTTATAGTGCCACACCGGAAATCTGTTCTTCTCTACTAGAGATTTCCCCGGTACTGGCCTGGGCATGGCAAGCGACAGCGCTTGCGCTAGCGTGCTTACGTCAATTGATCCAGCCGTAGCTGGTACTCCTGATGACATCGCAGCCTGCGAAGGCTGCGGTATCGGAGGCGGTATCTGTTGGGTCATCCACGCAGCTGGCGCTGCGAGATGTGCTGGCTGTGTTCCTTGCGCCGCAGCCTGAGCTCCTGCTTCCCCCGTAGGATCAGCATTTCCCGGCAATGCCGCCTGCAGAGGACCTGCATTGGGATACCCGTAGGTCCCAACGCGCTGTTCTTCCCCGTAGGTCACGAACTGGTCCTCCGCGGCCTGCTCGCGGCGCGCTGTGGAACGTGTGTGGTGGCGAGGACGAACTTCTTCTCCATCCTCGCCGTCAGAGCCAATAGATCCCTGGCGAGATGCCATTGGGACTTCTCGGCGTGGTGGCATCCTGCAACACGACCTTCGTGCGTCGCAGGACACGCAGACCCGTAGGCCTTTCTGCGAGACCAGTACCCTGACAGAATGCAGTCCAGCCGTAGCGTTATGCATCTGTGTACTCTAGTCTCTCTACGGACTCTACAGCTAAACGCTAGAGCGGTGTGAATCGCTCATCGGGACGCTCAGCCGTAGCCGTAGACCCCTGGACTCTATCGCAAGCATACAACCATCGCTAGAATACCCACAAACATCACCGATACCATGTCGTAATTCAGTGGACCGCAGCCCTAAGGCACTGTGGGATCTAAGCACTGTGTAGCTGTGCGCAGGGGGTCGCGCTGTCACATACCTGGCTGGTGTACAGGCCTCCGCTGTGACAGTGCGCTCTCAGTCTTTGGATTTATAGCACGTGAGACTTAGCAGAGAAGAGTGATTACACTTTGATCAGTAGAGCCTATATAAGCGTTCAACCAAACGTCTCATACGGATACGATCAGAATCAATGTCTGCGGCACGCAATCTAGCATGCATTGCTCGTGCATATGGTAAGCCATCGGTGCATGGCGTCCCATAGCCACTCCGGATCAGCACCGTGCATCCATGCATACATGGTCTCCGTAGTCCTGTGTATGCCACCATGCATGGTCTCCGTAGTCCTGTGCATGGCTGGATCACGACAGGGCACACAGCCCGGCATCTGCATGCCTGCAGATGACCAGGGCGCAGGGGCAGGTGGAGGCAGGGGCGCTTCGCATGAGCTGCATGCAGGGGCAATGGCCGTGCTGGGCAATGGGCCACATGCAGATCGAGAAGAGGAGGCACAGAGCATGCATGGCCTGCAAAGCATGCACAGCACGGCCAGAGCAGGCGACGCCACTGCTGCAGCTCTGCGCCGGGATGCACTGGATGACATCGGCGCGTATGATTACACCATATGGCCGCTGGATTACTCCGACATGGATGCATTTACCATGCATGACAGCCCCGCCTGGCCGTAGGACGGGGACAGTGAGTATGATGTTGACAGTGGGCCAGGACGAACGCTGCAGGGCGGAGTGAGGTGTGCCCCGTGTATGTTGTGTGTGATGCATGCTTTGTGCTGTGTGCCGCATGCTGTGTGCCGCATGCTGTGTGCCGCATGCTGTGTGCCGCATGCTGTGTGCCGCATGCTGTGTGCCGCATGCTGTGTGCCACTTATCCTAGCTGGTGGCACTGAGTCGAGCTCATCATATCAGCAGCTGCGTGTCTATCTTCCATTTGCAATAAATTGGCACAGCATCCTTCCGCCTACGTCGGCATGTCAGGCGTCATGCACCATTGTGTGGAAAATCTTGCACCCCGAGCTCAATGGTATTGTGATAATAGTGCCGCAGTGGATCGTGTGACAGCGTCGTGCCCGTATGGGTCATGCATGACCCGCTTGTTGACGAGAGCTTCTGCTGGGCAGCTTCTACTGCTGGTGATCGTATGCATGAATCATTAAGCTTGCTGCACACTGGATGGATGTGTCCTGTCAATGCGTCCTCCGACGCACATGAAGCAACGCCACAGTTCGAACAGCAAGCTTCAACAGCAAGCAGCACAGAAGGCAGTCGTGCGGCATGTCATGATCACCTGTTGTGTGTGCCCGCTCATTTGCACTCCGCATGCCTTTGCTGACGATGGGAGCGCCTGCAAGAATTTATATCTCTGCCCTAGATGCAGCCTCAGCGGCGGAAGGTACCGATGCAAGCGGCAGCGGAGAGCCCACACATGCCATTTGAGCAAAGGAACCCGGGCCTGGTATTTGGAGGCCGACCCAGATGATACCCCTCCGGCTGATGACGGCCCGCCCGGTGCCTCTCCCGACTACTTCTTTGATGGTGAGCGCCGTGTTTTCTTCGACATGCCGGTCGACGCGTCCGGCGAGCCGGCAGACGACAGCTGCAGCGGGATCGTCCCTCAGCCACCCGTGCCCCTCGACTACGACAACCCGAAGTACGAGCAGGGTATGTATGACGGCCACTGGGATGAGACGTACGGCGCAATTGGGTTTCATGGCCGGCGGGGGGAGTCGGTGGAGGTGCCCGGTTCGAAGTTCGTCGATGCCGACGGCGAAGTCATGGGGGTGCGGCACTACAACGAAGGGGGGGGGCGGCACACATGGGCACCTGCGTATGTCACGTGCCGACCAAGCGTACGACTATGACATGGTCCACATGTACCGGTACCACCATGAAGAGTTTGACAAGTATTATCTGGAGGACAGGGGGTTCCGACACCGGCGGGGGTGTCGCCACGGCTGGACGCGCCGCCACAGCACACCGCTGCCGCCGCGCGACACGTTCCCAGACTACCACAACCCGTACTACGAGACTGGGGGGCGAAATAACCACTGGGACAGCACGTACGGGGCTATTCCGGGGTGGCGCAGGTTCAGGTTCCGGGTGCAGACGTTGCGAGGCCGCGTTCTGGACGAGAACGGGCACCGGACAGGGGCAATGCTGCATTACGATGAGAACGGCGGGAAGCACGAGCACGACCACGCTGACCATGGCTACGATTTTGACTATGACATGATTCACATGTACCGGTACCACCATGACGTTTTTGACCACTACTACTTTGAGGACCGCAAGTTTAAGCACCGGGGAGGCCCGCATCACCCCGAGTAGCTGCACCTCCTCAATTGACATGGAATGGTACTTTGCGTAACTTTTTTGCAAGAGTTGAAATGTAGTGTTACTTTCACAGAAGGCTCACCGTAGGTTTGTTGATGGGCGATTTGAGCGGGGTGGAGAGGCCGTGCTGTGCGAGCGCTGTGTGTCTGCGCATGTCAGCAGGGTTGTGCATTGATGAGTTGAATGGATCTGCGAGATTGCTTGTGTTTAGTCATGGTGTATTCAGACGTGGCAGTTCGGGGGGAGTGTGTTACACAGTGATGCAGAGTTGTGGTTTCCAGCGAGGCCTCATGAGGCAGGCAGAGAGTCAGTTGTGATTCGTCAATGCATGGATGGCCATGGCCATGCGCGCCTGAACCCTGTCCTGTTGCATATGCAAACATTTGCGCACTTGTGCCTCGTCCTCTCTGCAGACCATCACCAAATATAGACTATCTGTCTACATAGACTTTCATCCTGCTTGGAACATCGTTTGTGACCTACTCTAAGAACATGCATCCGTGGAACATATCAATCTGGTGCTCATCGTGGCAATGAATGTGAGTAATCTGGTCGGTCGCTATGTTTTGGCCAGATTCGATCGGCGAACGTCTTCATTGATGTCGAGTACAGCGCGCGTACACATATATGGCTATATAGCCATTAATGGCCATGGCTAAGCAATTGATTGCCGGATCGTGGCAACGATTTGTGGCCGGTGTTGCAAGCGCTTGCACCGATGGACGCACACTGCAACCCGCATCCAATGAAACAAGCCACTCACCTGCCACCCAACCGGAATTCTGTTCGAAGCTTGACGGAAGCCAAGCCATGCAACGATTCCCCGTGTGCCCTCAGACCACCACGTGCACAACACCATGTGCCCCTTCCAGCGGAACCACAACACAGCGTTTGCATGCGTTGCTGATAGAATACTCCTGGGCTGTGCGACTCAGCATTAGCATTTTCAGGCCTCTCTGACAAGGAGCTGAAAGTGGTCAAGCACACACATGCCAGCAATGTCACGTGTACAGCCTGAGGTACGGTAGCACGCTTGGCACCGTGGATCCGGCCGCAGATGCATATGGCCACGCATTACTGCTAGCTATAGCCACAGCTGGCGCCTGCTCATCTGCTGCGGGGTCTGTGACCGAACTGCACACGTATGAAGGCAGGTCGAGCCACACTACCGCACAAGTGAACGCTACGCGCATATGCGGTGGCACGGGGTCTGCAGAATGCGGCTCAGTGTTGCCCGCCAGATCCCCAATTTCAAAAGGGAGAAGACTGTAGCGTTGTGTGTGGCACAATGTGCACTGTGAGTCTACAATGTTCGCCCGCAGCAACATGCAACGTCACAGCCTGCACTTCGCACACTGCTGAATCAATGTCCTAGATATCAATGCCAACTCACAGCAATATGCAGAGTCTAAGAAAAGTGTACCTAGGCCAGCCATTCAGCCAGTCAAACACAACGACTGGTGAACTGGCAGTCATTCCTGTACGTGACAGCGAACTCGTTGATCACCATGCAAATCTACGCATCAACGTCCTACTCCCGCAGTCTCATGCATGTGCATTGCTGCACTGCACTGCACCCGCATGCGGCCACATGTACACCAACGACTAGCTTGCACATGGTTGCCTAAAGCCTAGGCCTGCCACATTATGTGAGGACAAAGCCTGTCGTTACACACCACAAGAAGTACTTGTGTCCGCATGGGCCCCCGCATAACCAGAAGCTGGGCATATGCGACCAAAAGTCCCACGGGCGCAGAAAGCGCTTTACGCCCTGCTATAGCTAGACTGTGAAAAGTAACATGTGTCATTGATTAGTTGATCTGCAGTCTCATATACGGATATCGATGGCCCGTGACTCGTGACTGGTACGTCTGCAAAGGCGGCCGTGGCGGCCGTGGCGGGCAGAATTCGCCCGTCCGCTGCGATGCATCCGCATGACATATACAATATGAGACTATAGCTAGGGCAGCTGCACGTCTGGCAAGTAGCTAGCCTATAGCCTATGAAATGGCACCGACTCAAATATATACTGTTACATCGAGGGGCTCCGATCCAGTGCACCAAGAGAACGTACAACTACAGTGTAGACTCACATGCTACCCAGCAGATGCGAGCCGGCCAGGCGATCACCTGGCACGAACTGCGCACCCGTGAGCCGTGCTACCCTGGACATGGTCTTTCTGATCACAAACCCGTTTCCTTTCACCGTCGCCGCACTGCACTCCCGCAAGGAGTGCTCAATCCAGCGAGCCTTTGCTCTCACTTGCTAGACGGCCCAACTGTTGTAATTCAGTGGACCGAAGCCCTAAGGGCACTGTGGGATCTAAGGCACTGCCGTAGCTGTGCGCAGGGGGTCGCGCTGTCACATACCTGGCTGGTGTACAGGTCTCCGCTGTGACAGTGCGCTCTCAGTCTTTGGAGTATCGCACGGGAGACTTAGCAGAAGAAGAATGATTACACTTTGATCAGTAGAGCCTATATAAGCGTTCAATCAACGTCTCATACGGATACGATCAGAATCATTGTCTGCGGCACACAATCTAGCATGCATTGCTCGTGCATATGGTAAGCCATCGGTGCATGGCGTCCCATAGCCACTCCGGAACAGCACCGTGCATCCACTCCATGCATGGTCTCCGTAGTCCTGTGCATGGCTGGATCACGACACCAACCAACGACACTGCCAGCGTCTTGAGGTACTGCATGGCATGCAACCCTAGTCTGCCATATGTCTCGTGCACAACCGGCACAACCTTGTACGATCCCTGCACACTCTCTTTGTACTTGTTGAGTTTGAACTGTTCGCGTACGGCGGCCGCGTGCCCCTTTGCCCCCGATGCCTCCCCACCACAGCCACCCCAGATGGGTGGATGAAGCTGACGTCTAGCACATAGCAGGGCTGCGTGGTACTGAACGGTGTGCGGAGGTCTCGTCCCGTAGGATCTCTCCCCTGTCGTCCCGTAGGATCTCTCCTAAAAGAAATCCTCTCTCCTCCAGGGGAGTAGGATTTCTTGTGGGAGCCCTGTCACACTCCTTTGTCGTCCTCGTTGGCCGGTTTTGTACTGGCGCCTTGGAGGATTTATCCCCTTCTCCCTTGCCCTCATATTCGGAGCCATCCTCTGCGATAGACAAAGGGTGTCTAGGCGGTGGTAGTGGCGGAGGCGCACGCAGTTGCGCTGAGCCTAGATCCGCCCCGTCCACCATCTGCATCATGGTAGGGTTCCGCTCGTCAAGCAGCCGTTGAATGCACTTTCTCGCTAGGTCGCGAACCTCCTTGGACGATGCAACTGACGCATTCTTCAACTGCTCTGCGTACCATGCCGCAGCAGGTCCTCCAGCCGTGCCCTTATTCTCGGAGAACCACTCCATTGCGGTGAACGCCCACTGCCACCACTGATCCGGAATGCATGAACAGGTAATCTTGATGGCCTTGGTCTTCGGCGCGGCAATGCCGCATTGCGGGAAGCATAGGTTTCTTGCAGAGCGCCAGTTGGGTAGTAAACTTGGGTTTACGTTGTGGACAGAGAACAAGTGTGGCATTTGTCAAGACTCAGCGTGTCACAGAGGCTAACCTTGAATAGCGACAAGCGATGCCATAGCGGCACCGGCCCAGCACTCCCCGATGCCCTCCCACTCGGGTGTCCCTCGTTCTATCTGTGGTCTCCCAGCCATGGTATCGTTGATGGCATCAGCGAAAGCCAGTTGGAGCCGTGCGAATCCGCGCAGATTCGGCTCTACTTTCAACCTTCTGAGGTCAACGGACTCCCATTCTTGGACGAGAGCACCGACAAGGCGGTCTAGATCGGCCAGGATTACCGGCATCTGCAGGGTTGTCTGGCCTGAGTTGTGTCTCACCCACACGGCAGGTGCGCCCACTCCCTCTGTTGCATCGATGGGCAGTGCTGTGTGTTGCAATGGCGACCTTCCAGACAGGCAGGACACAGTGTCAGATGGCAGGATAGCGCCTGAAGGCCGGATAGTACCTGCCCCTTGCGCCACCGCTTCGCAGCACATGCACACGCTACGCCGCCGATCTGTTGTGTCGCAACACAGTATTGTCCCATGACTGGCACTACCTGTACACTCATGCCAGCGGGTGAATACCAGTGGGTGAATACCAGCCCCCCCCCCTGCTGCTTTTCTGTGTTCAGTATGTATGCAGTATCAGGTTATCGCACAAACGGTCGTCGCACCGTCATCCCAGTGATGTGAGCAGCGCAGCTAAGGATCATATGTAACGTTAGGGCGCATGCCATGAATTTCAGGAACCGGGGCGCCGGGTACAACTGGTATGCCGTGCTGGCGGGATTGCTGGATTTGGTGCCCTTTCTGATGAGCTGCATCGTCTGTGAAGAACGGTCTGTGCCGGACAGCATGAAGCGCATCAGGCTGCACATGTCTGAGTTCTGAGCATCTTCTGGTTGCATCGTGGCTGGGAGGAGGAAGTAGTGCACAAGTGTTGCACCTGCCGGGGCCCAGTCCGTGGACTCGCCGCCAGGACTGGGCAAGTTCAAGTACTCGTACTTGGGAGGGGTTCCTGGCCAACCGGGGTCGGTGTGTCTGGGATACTCGTTGCACATGGCGTGCACCACCAGCCGTAGGAGCTCCACTTGGTTTTTGGCAGGATACTCTGTCCACAGAGGCTTAGTTCACCGGGTGTGGAGTTGGTGTTGACTACACGGACGTTCGAATCCATAACAGATACTGGCACAATCCGGATGTCGTACCTCGTGGGGTGTCCACCGCGCCAGCTGCCTCAACTGTGCTGCACTTGCGCACTAACCTATCTCCGTCTATGGGATAGGCACCACGGCCCGCGTCTGCAGTCTGGCTCCGGGGATTGCGGGGACCGGCCCCACCAGCACTTCTTGGGCACGAGATGTCATCAATCCTAGTTGCAGGGGGCTGCTCCCGACCGGTAATTTTCACCTGCTCATTCGAACCTAACGGCACTCAGTGTGGACCATCTTTCCTGGGATGCCGCACACGACTACTCCATGCCAGTGACCTCGCCAAGAGTACCGAACTCAGCAGCAGAGAGCATCGATGTGGTTGATATTGATTAAACAAATAGTGTGTGGTGCGCGCTGGTGCGCTACATCGGAGCTCGGGAGTGCTGTGATATAGTCGCTCGCAGGGAGAGGCGCGGCGAGATTCACACAATAGGGCTCGAGATCATACCGTTATACACTTGTTGCCCCCGGTGAATGATGTGAGCTTCATCAGCCCTGCTTCCTTGATGTCCGAGCCATTGTGAGGGCTACTTACGCCGGGTCTGCGCTGCCACGCCGGTTCCAGCGCTTGGAAATGCGCCATCCACGCCAAGAACATAATCATCATCCAGTACGTGTTGATCCACACCGTGTTCCCAAGCGTCATGCCCGCTGTGTGTATCTGAATGGTGCTCTCCCTAATGATGCGTTGAAACGTGCCCTGCTGGTGAATCCACTCCATCAGCTCTTTGGAGAACTCGGCCCTATCTTTCAACATGACATCTGTAATAATTTCACCAATCACTCCTAAGATAGCAGTAATCAAGAACGGTTCTTGAAGGCTCATGGTCATTAATAGCTGATGACCACTGTCTGCGTCCCACCTCGCACAGACGTACAACACTGTGTGCCCCGCAGCCACACTGGGTGTCATCGATGACGGTCCCAGCGTGTCATGTACGGGCAGTACTGTACAGCCACCACCATAATAGTATCTATCAGATATATTAGCTGACGTGTTCCTAGTTGGTGGCACATATCTGTGACAGAGCTCCCCCGGGGGAAGTCTGCCCGTCCCGGGTAGACCTAAGCCTTAGATATGCCTTAGAGGCCTATAGCGACGCGGCTAGCGGGGGATCGCATGTGGGCATGGCAATCCCTTGTCGTCCCAAAACTCGCGGAGTTTGTCTGGACAGTTGGTGAGGTTCTTGACATTTTCCCATGTGGCGTCGTGGTAGCCGGCCCAGTGGGCCCGGTACTCGCGCTGCTTCCCCTCCTTGCGGGTATTGGAAATGCAACCTACCTCGAATTCGAGCTCACCGTCTATGAGCGAAGGCAGCGGCGGCGGCACGTAGTTGCCGTCGAAGTGGTTGTAGGCCTTCAACGCACTTGCATGGAACACCGGATGGATCCGCAAGTCGCGGGGGAGGTCCAGCTTGAAAGCAAGCTTAGCCGAACCCACCACTTGCGTGATGCGGAAAGGCCCAAGATATCGCGGATCCAGCTTGCGGCACAGCCCACTTCGAAGTTTGAAATTCTTGATGTTCAAGAGCACTGGATCGCCGACTTGGAACGCGGGGGTTGCCCAACGCTGTTGATCTGCGTAGTATTTCATCCGTTGTTGTGCAGCCTCGAGGCAGAGCTTGGCTCGGGACAACTGTTCCGACCATTTGCCGACAAATGGCCCAACCGCCGGATTCAGACTCCTTAGTTTGGCGACAGTGGGTTCGTCTGGGTTTTGGCCGTAGTTGAGCATGAACGGTGTGTTCCGAATGCTGTGGTGCCATGAGTTGTTCATAGCGAACTCAGCGGGCGCCAGCAGATCATCCCGGTCATTTTGGTACGGTCCCACGAAATGCCGCAGGGTGTCTTCCAAGACCCCATTGACTCGTTCAGTTTGCCCATCCGTTTGTGGATGGTATGCCGTAGACATTCGAAGCTCTGTCCCCAAGCGTTTCGCTAATTCGCTCCAGAACAGACTCGTAAAGCGAGGGTCCCGATCGGAAACTATGCTTTGGGGGACGCCGTGGTAGCGGAACACTTGATCAGTTTACACGGCGGCCAAGCCTTCAGCAGAGATAGCTTTTTTTACGGCTTCGATGTGCACCATCTTGGTGAGACGGTCGACAACAACGAAGATAGCATCGTGCCCCTTAGACGTGATCGGCAGGTCGGTTATCAGGTCCATCGACGCAGATTCCCAACGTCGTTCTGGCGTGTCTAAGGGTTGTACTGCCCCTTTTGGTTTTGTTCGCTCAGCTTTGACCCGTTGGCAAGAGTCACACTTCTGGCACCAGCGCTCAACTTCTGCAGCGATGCCGGGCCAAATGTACAGCTTTTTAGCCTTTTCCAGAGTACGCATCAATCCGTAATGTCCGGAGAAAGGGTGGACGTGTACCGATTCGAACATCTCCCTTCGGAGATGGTCGAAGCTTGGGACTGCCAATTGATTGGCTGAAGTCCAGTACAGACCATTAGCGTCTTTCCTCGGCTTTGGGGCATCAAAGGCAGGTTTCGACACATTCTGATCATGCTCGTAGCTACGATTAAAGCGTTGGAGGAAGTTGCGTAGCGCATAGCTTGATGCTGCGATCTCATCGTCCGCGGACCCAGCCGGATAAGATGCATCAGCTAGCTCGTTTGCTACAGACTCGTTTGGCAGACTTTCTTGGGAAGTGTCACTCCCCCCGTCAGAAGTGTGCAGCCCCCCCGCACGACGGGTCCCGCCTGCCACACCGGTGCCCCGGGTGGAGGGGGGACGGAGAAGTCTAGCAGCTTTGATAGCGCACAGTGTACAACACAGTGGGCTAGGCAGTCGTTCCGCAGAAACTGCGTGGCGAGTGAGTTGCATCGCCATTGCGACAGAAGGTTGCATCACGGCAATGTGCTGCGGGGCCCGGGACAGCGGGTCCGCAACGTTTGTCCTGCCGGGACAATAACACCATGTATACGTGTAGCCGCACGCAACATCCAGCCAACGTGCGCGACGCTTGAGCGTGTGCGCACTGGTTGCCACGTTCAAATAGGTATTTGGTTGATGGTCCGTCACAATCGTGAAAGTAGCACCCTCGAGACAGCAACGCCATTCCCAAAGCAAACTTATCACCGCCAGCATTTCTTTGTCAGACGTGGAGTAGTTCAGTTCCAGGCCGGAGAGCTTACAAGAAAAGTAAGAGACCGGGTGACCGTCCTGCATGAGGACCGCGCCGAGCGCCGGACTAATGTCACAGGCGTCACTAACCAGAGTGAAATGCTTGTCCTGGTCCGGGAGCGCCAAAAGTGGGGAGGATGTCAGCGCAGTTTTAATAGCCGAAAACGCCGCGTCACAGTCGGCAGACCACCGCTCGTGAAACCGCGTTGCCATAGCGGCAGCGTCCTCCGCAGCAATGCGGCAGCGGTGTCTGACCCCCGCGCGTTCCTGCTTCGCGAGGCCTTTGAGCAGGTCAGTCAGAGGTGCAGCAGTGGCAGCATAGCCCCGGATAAATTTGCGGAAGTAATTAGCGAGGCCGATGAACTGGCGCACTTCATTGACACCAGTCGGCCGAGGCCAATCCGAGATGGTTTGAATTTTAGCTGGGTCCGGCTTGATGCCTGAAGCCGATACCATATGTCCCAAGTATTTGAGATTTGGTTTGAAGAACTCGCACTTTTTGCGTTTGGCGAACAGCTTATTCTCCTAAAGCAGGCCGAGGACCATTTCCAGTTGCTGGAAGTGCTCCTCCTCTGAACGCGAGAATATCAGGATATCGTCCAGATAGACACAGACGCATTTGTTCAAATGCTTGCCAAAGATTCGGTTCATCGCGTGTTGAAAAACCGTGGGGGCGTTAGTTAAACCAAAAGGCAGCACAATCCACTCAAATTTGTCGAAGTGGGTGTTGAAAGCCGTTATAGGCACATCAGAAGCCTGTAGTTTGAGTTGGTGGTAGCCAGCAGCTAGGTCGATCGTGCTGAAATGCGTAGCACCATTCAGGTTATCGATCAAGTCGTCAATGCGGGGCGTTGGGAATTTGTTCTTGACTGTGATCTTGTTCAAGCCACGGTAGTCGATGCACATGCGCAGCGACCCGTCTGGTTTGGGAACAAACAGCACAGGCGCGCCATAAGCGGAGCTGGATTGCTCGATCCAGCCATTGTCCAGGGCCTCCCGGAATTGAGATTCTATCTCAGTTTTCTCCTTAGGTGACAACCGGAAAGGCGGCCTATTGTGTGGCACCGACCCGGGAATGACAGGAATGCACTCCGGAGTCAGGTCCCCCAACGAGGAGGCACCAGTCCCAGTTGAGCCAGGAGATTGAAAGACATCCGCGTAGTCGGCGAGCAGAGTTTGCAGTCGCTGGGGCGAGGCTCTGACCCTAATGATGCGTCCTCCAGCTTTCGGGTTAGGACCACAAACGGGGAGGCACTGCCGAATTTGGGCGCTCGTAACAGCTTAGCAGCCGCGGCAGCAGACGGTACGCGAGCCGTGGTGGGGGTAGCCTCAACCGTGTGGGCTGTAGCAGGGTACAGCCAGCATTGAGACTTGGCCAGCGTCAGCTTTGGCGGCATAGGCGTGCCGCCTGCGTCAGACACGGCGCCATATTGAGCATGGACCGCGTTCGCTTTGCTCCAATCCTCCCCGAGGATGACATCATATCCTGGCATAAGATCAGCGACCACCAGCTTCACGTTGGATCTGTGGCCTTGAATTTGCAGTTTCAGGTGCGAACTGCCCAGAGACTCCACAACGGAGCCATGTGCTAGCTGGATGGCGTGGCGTGAGGGCGTTGTAGCAATTTTGTGTCTGCGAACGAAGTCGCGACTCACAAAAGATACGACCGCTCCAGAGTCCCATAGGACTGAGCAGGGAAGTCCAGCTAGTTTGCCGTCAAAGACAAAAGTATGCTGGGTAGTAGCTGAGGTCAGCGTGCACAAGCGTTGGACTGCCGCAGGCAGAGACATCGTTTGCACACAGCCCGGCGAGGCTTTGCACGGGCTGTAGAATACTTGGCATGTGGTGACGGATTCCACCGGCAGTGACCGTTGGCATAGCTCGGATAGCATCATCGTCGCAATCGGTACAGTGCCTTTCAGCTGTGGAGACCACGGTGCGTTTTGCATGCGCGGACAGATGATGTAAGCATCTGTAGCAGCCGGTTGGGTAGCTTTGCACATGTTTTAGTGATTCAGGGTAGAAGCGACATGCGCATAGTCCATACACATGATCACATTCGTGCATCCAGCGGCTGGTTCGCAAGACTGTGCAACCTCAGGAAGGTAACATCCCGCTGCATGTTTACACGATTTGAGCTCAGGTAAACTAGCAATGCTCAGAGAGTAAGGCCTTAGCGCGGCCGCCGCATCTCAGCTGGAGCTGAATGCAACCCGAGAACGTCCCGATTTGAGGGCAGGCTTGGGCATATTGGGATCCCTGTTTGTCAAGAACCAGAAAAGCGCCAAACCCAAGGGGTTGTATTACTTCTGGACTGAAGGACGTTGTATATATGTGTCACTAGACTCTTGAGCGCACAGTATGGCTCATGACACACCCCCTCGCTCAAGTGGCGTGACGGGGAACTGACTGATAGCAAGTCTGCGGTGAATTGCGGGGATTCGAAAATGCGACAGCCAGATCATGCGGGAGCACTGCAGCTGCTGCTCTAACCATCTCATCGAAACCATGTCAAGAACCAGAAAAGCGTCCAACCCAAGAGGTTGTATTACTTCTGGACTGAAGGACGTTGTATATATGTGTCACTAGACTCTTGAGCGCACAGTATGGCTCATGACACTGCCGAATGCCAGGGTGTTCCTGACACCCTTGGCCCGCACGTTGCGCTTCTCAGGGTCACAGGTGTGGCCCTTGGCATGTTCGCCATCACGCATTTCCCATGCGCAGCGGCCGCAGCGCCCAAAGCGCTGCAGGATGCGCTCGTCGTCCCACTCGGCCATGGCCTTGAACTCCTTGACGTGCTCGGACGACAAAGCGGCAGCCTCCCGTCGCGGTGGGTCAGCTTCGGGCTGTGCCGTCTTAGGATGGCGCTGGCTTGGCCCTGGTTGCTGGTTTGGACGCTTGGCCGTCGCCAGAGGCCGGTCGCTTGCGGCTTGCACACGTTGAGCAATAGTAAGTGCTTGCTGGACATACTGAGCGAAGTCCGACTTCGGATCAAGCGTGAGTCCGTGCTTGGAACCAGCATGAAGCAGGAGGTTCGGCCAGGCTGCATGAAGCTTGGCCCGCAGAGTTGAGTATAAGAACTCGTTTTGGTTCACACTAGGCGCTAGTGAAGAGTGCAGCACAAACGTTTCGAACGTATTGATGTCAGACACGAGGGTCTGCGAAGTGAATTGCATTGTGATAGCCTGATCAGTAAATTTCACAGAGCTGTCGGCAAATAGAGCTGCCAGAGCCTGCTTTAGTTCAAGCAATGTCGTGGGCTTGTGGGAGGCACTCTTGCTTGCCAGTATGTAAGATGCAAGGATTGGACCCTGCAACTTTTGGCAGATGATTGACATCTGCTTGCCTTCAGATAGATCAGCAGCGCTCATTTTCCAGCAGCAAGTGTCAAACCACGTATGCAAGTGCGAGACATAAATGGCATCGACTACCTCGGCTTTCTTATTTGCATGTCCAAAGAAAGACTCGAGGCTTGCCATGCACTCTTTCGAGGAGAGCACGGCGTCCTTGTACGACACGGGACCATTAGCATTGGCCCGCGCGCCGGCTCCACCGGGGTGAGAGCTCTCCACGCCGGAGCGGGAGCAAGAATCGGCATGATGACCATAGCTATGGTAATCATGAGCATGTGCGCGTGCATTGCGGCCATGGTGCTCATGGTGCGTGTGCGTGCGCTCGGTGTGCGCGAAAAGAGGGCGGACCTCACCATTACGCTCGTAAAGCCTCTCGATTAGCTTTGCGAGCTTAGAGTTTTGATCCACGGTCTCCTCGTGGCGGCGTGTGGCTTGGGCTTCCGCTTGGCCGCGCCGGGTGAGGATCTTGTTGATATCCTCGTCGATCCGCTTCACATCAGCGGCTACGCTATGCTCCCCTTCCTCGGAAAGCTCATCCTCGGATCCTACTTTGTGAAGTAGCTCGTCTAGACGGGCATTCAGATTCTGTCGCCCGCCATAGTAGCGAAGCGAGGCTCGTACTCTCACCGATACCAATATTACAATTTCACCAATCACTCCTAAGATAGAGTAATCAAGAACGGCCCTTGAAGGCTCATGGTCATTAATAGCTGATGACCACTGTCTGCGTCCCACCTCGCACAGACGTACAGCACTTTGTGCCCCGGAGCCACACTGGGTGTCATCGATGACGGTCCCAACGTGTCATGTACGGGCAGTACTGTACAGCCACCACCGTAATAGTATCTATCAGATAGATTAGCTGACGTGTGCCTAGCTGGTGACACATATCTGTGACAACATCTTCTACAACTGATTTGCCGTCGGACTCGGCAAGCTGGTCATATTCGGACATGGTGATTAGACGGTATTGCGTGTCGACCCTTGTGTACTACTGGCAGCAAAAGTAGGTGCACGTCGAATCGGCTATTACCCGTCAGGCGACCTATTGCAGCCCTATTCTCGCGTGCCAGTTCTTTCCGGTGGGACACCACGAGTGGTTGCATCGGGATGTGCGGTGCACGTATGCATGGGCGAGACGTCAAGGTGCACTTTAGGTATTCCTCTGAGGTGGGGGTGGGGGGGGGGGGGGTGGGGTTGGGGATCTCTAGTGCCGCAAGCGTGCCAGCCACGAGGGCCTCTTCTCACATGCCATGCATCGGTGCAAGTGGGCGATATGATGCGGTACTCCGATTCACACACCAGATCGATCATATGACTGACATACTAGGGGGACAGTTGTGCATGTCCGATCCACACATGTAATCATACATACAAAGGTGTGGTGGTAGCATCGGCAACGGCTGGCACCCACATCGCTCGGTTGCAATACATGGGCACCCGGTATGCGTACAGTGGTGATCTTGCCACGTTCCTGTAGACGCATTTTACAAGGGGTCTGATGTCCCCGTTTGCACCCCTTGCAACTCTGGAGGGGCGGATTCACGTGAGGGCACCCGCCGCATCCGACACCACCCTACCGCTTGCGGCATCATAGAGCCGCGGCCTTGCTGTCGGAACTCGGCTTTACCACCGCTGTTGGGCTTCCCTGGCCTTGCTTGCTTCGTACATGCGTTGCCCCCTTCGCCCGCGCCTTGCTGCGGGGACTCGGTGCTTCAGATGTGATCCTACCACTCTGTTCTTTGGTTCGTTTTCGAGTTGCCGCTTTCACCCGCTGGCGACTCGGGCTCGGTGCCGCTGCCGTGCCACTCTGGAAGGGGGATGCTGTGGTCCTCTCTTGCCGCTTGCGTCCTGACGACCTGGCCGCCTTCGAGTTGGCCCATTCACGTAGTTTGCCATCCTCTCCGCCAGACAGATCCATCTACTCCGCTCTATGAGCTCCCTGTACGGTGTGATCATCTTGTTGTGATTGTTTTTATGACATGATGTAGTCAGCCTCATGATGAGCTGTTGCGCCGGCAGTGGCTATTGCCGGGCCGCTTATCCGCGGTTGTCGAATGCATGCACTGACGTTCGGGCGGTATCGTACCGCGCCTTTGCATGGTGCCCCCTCAGGCCCGGAGGCAAGTCTTGCCCAGCTTCATCTTCCTCCATGGGGCTCCCCACTCCGTTAACCCTGAGAGGATCCCCACCCTGCTCTTGCCACATGGCCAAACGAGACCCTGTGGATGGCCCTCCACGCCTTCGCATCGCCCGCGGCGAACCACACGCTCACGGGGAATAGCCCATTTGGGGCCCACAGCTCGTTGTACCAAGGAGTGCCTCGCACTCGTTTTGCCGCGCGTTCTGCCGGGGAGCGGGCATCGGGTAGACCAGATGACGACCTGGGGACATTGATGTCCGGCACATCAAACTCGTGGTTCCAGATGAGCCCGGCCCCACATCGCTCTAGGATGTGCTCCAGAGTCAGAATCGTGTACATGCCACAAGCAACGTTGTCCGGCTGCTGCGGGCACTTATCCTCCGATACCTGCAAGTCAATCTGTTAGCGGACCTAACAGTGCTTCGGAGTCAGGCGGAGGACCCAGCCTCCACGAAGCAGCGGCAGTGTACATGAGGTATGTTGCGGGAGTACACAGTCATGCGCAGGCCGGCCCCGCGTCTGGTCGTGTTGGCCCGCCGAACCTTCCCGCGAGCCACCGTGGGGGGAGTGATGCGGCGCCGCTAGTGCCCTTCGCGCCCCGCCCTGAGGCCCCTGTCGGGCGGCCGGAGGGGGAGGGCTGGTACGCCTTGCACTGTGGGGGGCGTGCGCCCCCGGGCTCTCATGTGCGGGGGGCCCGTGATGGAATGCTCCAGTGGGGCAGGATGGAGTGGGGGTGCTGCTGTAGGGGGGTCGGTGGTGGCTGGTTTTGCTGGGGTGGGCAGTAGTGCGGTGGTGGTTGTTGCTGTGCGCGGTTGTGGCGCGGGTGCCGTAGTGGAGGGGTGCGGGAGTGCGCGTGCGTGTGGGTGCGTGGGTTTGGTTGTGTCGGCTGTGTCGGTTCGTTGTGGCTTTTTCGCCTGGGAGAGCGATTGCTTTTTGCTGGTGTCTACTTTCGGGGGTTTTGGCCGTCTACTTTCCTTCCGTTGCCCTCGCTGCCGGGCTATTGCGTTCATCTCCGTGTAACACAGTCATGCCTGTGAAATAGTCGACAGCACAAATCGATCAAGTAATGCAATGGGGCGCAACTCACCGCCCAGACCTTCACTGCCTCGTCGACCTCGCCGGTTTCTACCCCACACGGGCATGCCAGTGTCTTGATCCACTCGGACGCCAACGCGTCCGTATCGTGAGTCTTGTATCCCGGGCTGTCCACATGCAAAATGATGGTGTACTCGCCGGCACGGGCCATTGCGTCCCGGACCCGACGATCCCCTTGGAGCCATCGGTGAAGGCGTCCTGCAAGGACCACATTAATGAAGGTCGCACCAGCCCACCCACACAAACATTAGCTCTTTCACGCGCAGGTCTACGTAGTGGTAAGTACACCACTGGGCGGTCATACCTGGGTGGAATACCATCATCAGGCTCCAGTGCGCCTTCTTACTCACCGGGTGAATGACAGCAAGCCGTTCGTCTATCCCACTGGCAGAAAGAATTACCTTCTGGCACCACCGCTGAATTGGTCGTGCGTTGCACTCTTTGTTGAGAGAATCCCAGTACGACTGCATGTCGCATGGGTCGGCCAAGACCCACTTTCCCCCCCCCCACGCCCGCGCCAGCGCTGGTGATGCCATGAACTCTATCGCCTGCTCACAAACTCGCCGGGGCGGAGACTGAACACGCACTTCGTCGAGATCTTCCATGGCGGGCCTTGCCACACGCCTCGGTACAGCGGGAATGAGACGAGCTGCTGCACACAAATGGAACTGTACCTCGCAGAACTGATAGCCGGCTGCTATAGGATCATATGTGCATGCAGTACAGGACCTGTACAACCAGAATAGCACGTGTTTGCTGTTAGGACGTACCCCCATCGGGTCCAGCTGCTGTCCTTGGCTGTCTTCGTCGCTGCCCTCATCGTCGTCGAAAAGAATGACCCCGGTACGCTTCTGCTTGGCAGCCCTCTTCGGGGCTGCCTCCGCCTTCTTCGGTTTGCCTGAAGCGGGAGATTTCCCCCGTGCACTCCTCACTGGCAGCCCAGAGCGGCCGGCTGCCGCTTCCTTGGGAGATGATGACGGACCGAGGCTTGCGGCGTGTGCGCATGCAGCCCCCTCCCCCGAAGTCCCCTTGGTCTCGACCGCGGGAGGTGGTGGTGCTGTGGCCGGACCTGGCCCGGCGTGCGGAGGGGCGATGACCGGCTGCAATGGTGGGCGGACGTCCGCTCGGGCAGCCGCCGATGCAGCCTGCCGGTGCCCCCACCAAATGCGTGGTGCGGCTTGCCTTGCTATACCCCTCGCAGGCACGGATGTGCCTTGTTTGCACAGCCAGGCGTCGTTGGGCATGCCAGGTGCAACAGTTGGCTTGTTCGTTTTGGGCGGTGCCTGTGATTGCGCCGGAAGCCCGCCAGAGGCCACATCTGAACCAGCAGGGCGGTCGGCAAGTGGTCTCAGCCGTAGGCATGGGCCGTAGGACTGCGCCAGGTATCAAATGGGCCGGGCCCAGCGCCCACGGAGACGCATGCCGGTGTACATGCAACTCGGCGGATGGGAGACGTGGGGGTGAGTGGTGGGATGGGCCCTGCAGGTGGGATGTGTCTTGGGCCCTCTGCAATGGCGAGGCCCATCGCATGCGGGCACTGGGCCTGGCATGACTGGCTGCAGTCTGCAGCTGTCGTAGGGACGCCAAGGTCCCGCGTGATATGACGCCATGAAAAGCTTGCCGCTCTTGTATCCCTGGCAGACTGTACTTGCTTCTCAGCGACTCGTTTGGGCATGCTGTATGCTCTGGCGGGCCGTGTCTAAGATTCTGATCCGGAAGTCCCAGTACGAAAGCTGAGTTTCGCTGTTGTTTGGCCTTGCCATTGCCACCTGAAGCATGTCCCGTTGACTACTGTCTCTCTCCTCGGTTCCAGTCGCGCTGAAGTAATCTTCCGGGTGTATTAGAGCGTCCATGTCGCTGGGCTTGTCTACTAGTGGCCCGATCGGATCGCAAACTACCGAGGCACCCCGTTGGATCTGGTGTCTGAGGTACTTAATATAGTGAGTGCTTTGCTTGGGGAGGCGTTGCACGCGTGCCAACTCGACACGAAACATATCAATCGACATGGTGATGTGTTGTGAGTACAGTAGTACAACAAATCAGGCAAACCGATGGAATCTGTATGCCACAGCACGCTCCAAGTTCATGTTGCATGCGACGAGGGGCTGGTATCACCGTGCACACCAGTGCACCGCGGTGGTAGCACATCACATGTAGCCACGGCGTCCACACCCAGGTTGCCCCACCTGGGTGGGGAGGGTCCTTGTGTGGGGCACCTCTTTATAAGGTGGGGAGTTGGAATACGTTTGTAGACTGTTCAGCCTATCTATGTGACGAGTCGGATTAAAACGCTTATGGCTGCGTTGTATTGGATTACAGGCCTCCCAGCTACCCTGGGACTCTGTCATGTTCGTCGTATGGTGTCCACCGGTGCCGTCCATTGGATGCACTCGACGACGACGCTCGAGTGTGATGTAGACACGCCGCAGATGCAGGCTATGTTACAGTTGCATGCAGCAATGTGATTGATGATTCCTCAGTGCAGCGGGAAGGGTGCATGCTATGCCGCTTTCCTCGCTTAGCGATATCACGGTGATTGCAAGTCGATGGACAGGACTATGCCTCCACCCATGGCCATACATAAGTCTTTTACCCCGGATGATGTAGATTTCGGGGTGCTGTGGACCGAGGCGGCGTTCCCGCGCAAGCTAGCGCGCGGGGCTTCCCTCCACAGCGTAAATCCGACTTGTGGCCCATTTCGGTCGCGACTGCGGTCCGATTAGGCCGATCAGGCAGCACAGTGGACGCTGGAGTGAGTCTGGAGAGGCAGTACACCTGGGCCAGGCCTGTGGACGTCGGCGAGGCGCTGCATGCCCCTACGCTGCACGCCTCACAGCACCCAATGCCATGGAGTCCTCCGATGTACGCAGTCCTGCCCACGGCCTCCCCACTGCACCTGTACTTCGTGCTGTGGGGGGAAGCAGATGAGACGGGGGAGGAGATTGGGGGTGCCGCTACTGCACAGTTCCAAGCCTGGGCCATGCGCGGTGTGAAAGAATTCATAAACCTGTGCATGGGGTGGATGACCACATCGTACGGTACCCGGGAGGACGACTTCGAGATTGTGGCTCTCTGGGAGGCACCTACCACGTCGACAGCCCGCACCCACAAGCACTTCCGAATGCAGCTGGTGTTTAGGCATCCACACCATATGTTTGCCACATTGGCAGAGGTGAGGTCCGTGGCAAGTGGGATCATCCATGAGGCGTTCGATGAGATGGCAGAATCCAAGTGGCCTCAACTCCTGCTCCTGACTGCGGACTGTATGAATGAGACACCCCGCAGTGTGGAGACAGCGAGCAGAAGTCTCCCACGGTCCGTGCTGCCCATCTGGATATCCACTGCCTCACTGCCATATGCACTCCCGCCACTAACTCGGCTGGCAGCCCATCACTGGGAGTATGACATGCAGGGACCTGCGACTGCCGGGAGCAGCTCCGGCGCCCAGGCTCGAGGGAGGTGAGACCCACCTTGACGGCCCCATGGTATGGGACAGGAGCCTGTCCACAACGGCGCTCGACCCATGCACGTTCCAAGGGCCAGCGCGCAGAGTGTGGGAAACTTTCTTGTCTTTGCCGGCCACACCGGCAGTCAATCATGCCGGATGCCGCACCACGGCCGTCGTGCCATTCAGCGACGGCGGTGCATGCTGGATTGACCCGCATTCACCCTGCTGCGATTGTCGCCTACAAGTTGCGCCAGACCAGTAGTGCTGAGTTGACATCTTGTAGAGCTCGTGCTGCCACAACAGGACCTGGCAGTGTGGTGAACAAGGGGAGGGATGGCGACTCCCCTATCGCAATTGTAGACATGTAGCAAACAGGTCTGCTGTACCGCAAATGTAGACATGACACGTACAGGTCTCATCGCGTGGCTGATGTGTGCATTGAGTACAGCCAGACACTGACATTAGACCAATTCACCTGTGTTTCGGGGGAAAATGGGGGGGGGGGGGGGGGGGGGGATTGTGGTCCGCCTGCGGCGCACAGAGCCAATCCAGAGTCGCCGGTCATGCCACTGACATGGAGGAGGTATTACGATCACATTGACTGTTGATATGTCATGAAACCGAGATGTCCGTGAGCGGTGCATGCTACTCACCAACCGCAGCTAGAGTATAAGCAATCAACGTCCCGGAATCACAACTCTGATAGCCAACCAGCATGGACTGGTACGTCATGCAGTAGCCACTCGCACTACCCAATCAGCACTACACTAGACAGCTTCTCTCAACATGATGATTACCGCAGCACTCCCCACTCTCCCAGATGCGTTGGACACCGTCGATAACATCCGCCCAAACGTGCAAACGTCACCGTTACACTGCAAGGTGCAAGTCGATCAAATCATGAGCGTACTAGGCGTTCCACCAGATGCCTTGTACGCTGTCATAAACATATGCACCCTTTGCACAGAGTTAGTGGCTGCTAGAGTCAATGTAACAGACCGGAGGTCAATGACCCAGCTGCCAGCAAAACAGCGGTTGCCCGCCACTGGCAACACCGACACCACCTTATACAACTCTGATGGCCTTCCCAGCTCCGCGTCTGGGCACCTCGAGCCTGGGCTCGGCACAACCACTGCATGGTACAGACTGCACACCCCGGTGTCGATGACGTCAGCCGCATCGCTAGCGACATCATTCCGAAGCCCATGCTCATTGACCTTCTCGTAGTCTACTTCCACAAAATATTTGAACTGGCCCACGTACAGCTCACGATCATCGCCGTTAACATATTCTATCAAGAATCATGTGTTGTCTGATACCTTCTGAGAGGTGTTTTGCAGACAGGACGCCTCCTCGTTTATCGGAAGCAAGGCACGCACATGCTTTCGGAGGTGGACCTTGGCTTTTTCTGCAGGCTGGCCCGCCACAGAGAGACCAAGTGATGCACAAACGGCTGGGCGCCATTCAGCAACATCCAGATCTGTATGACTAGGCCAGCCTCGCGCAGCAAAATCCTCATGCTCTGCACATATGAGGTATGGCAAGCCACCCAGTTCACGACGCGGACCAGTGGGTACAGGCAGAACCTCCTTCCACTCTTCTGTGGACAGATCTTTGCCAGCACCCAACATTGCTGGAGGGATGAAGGGCCCCGCTGGTGCAGGCGCTGCAGGCCCGGCGGCAGGGCCGGCAGCAGGCTCGGCGGCCGGCGCGGCACCAGGCCCGGCGGCAGGGGCAGCAGCAGGCCCGGCGGCAGGGGCAGCAGCAGGCCCGGCGGCAGGGGCGGCATCAGGCCTGGCGGCAGGGGCGGCAGCAGCCCCGGCGGCCGGAGCGGCAGCAGCTTCGGCGGCAGGAGCGGCAGCAACCCCGGCGGCCGGTGGTTGCGGGTGCTGAGGCTGTTGTGCTGCGGGCGCACGTATGCGTTTCCGCCGGCCCGCTCTGGCGTCAGCGATGGCTTCAGAAAGCAGGGGCAGAGCTTTGGGGCCAAGCTCCAAGACCATGCGGTCGCATGCCCGCTGCATGAGGAGATCGTTGACAAAGATGCGCTCTGCGCCGGCCGTGCCCCTGTACTTGATCAGCCGCTTGAAGAACTGCACGAGACGTTCGATCCAGTACTCGAGGAAGAAGAAGGATGGGCCGCATGCTCTCACCTGATCGGGCACGTGGACAGCCGCCAGGTGCAGCTTGAAGGTGGTCAGCACCTGCCCGCCGAAGATCTGCAACAGATCGCCAACTGTAGATGCAGACGCACGAGCACACCGCAGAAGCACCGCTCGCCCATCAGCGCAGCACGAGGCCGACCTGCTGTACACCATAGGACAAAGCAGGGCGGGTGATTGAGTGGAAATACACTTCTGGGCTCGCTCTCCATACGATAACAAGTGCTTCTGCGCCTCCAGGATCCTCTCCCAAGTATGCTGCCCCTTCATGAACCGCATGAAGTATAGACACCCCTGCCGCAAGTCCCCCCACAGCCCTTCAAAGACGGCACGCAGGTGTGAATGCTCTCGGGTGTTCTCCCATGGCAGGTCGTGCAGGATGTACGTGCTCCAGGTCTCAACAAACGTCATGCAGTCCTCCATGAGGTCGTTGCCGCGATGCCTGCACATGGCGGACTGCTGCCTCTGACAATGTCCGAAGGGTGCAGGGGGTTGTGTGTCAGGCTAGGATGAAAGCCGAGAGGGGTGCGCTGAGGAGCGCGTACCTCTGATCAGTAGATCATGAGGTGAATCGATGCATGGGCTGATATGTCCAGACACGGAGGTCGAGAGGACAAGGGTATAACACAGTACACAACGAAGAGCGTGGATACTGCAAACAGATCTTAAAACAGTGTGTATGGAAATGGGTGGCGCCCCAGTTAGGTCGCTCCAAGCGTGTCTAACCCCAGCAAGCGCACGGTATAAATACCGCTGGAATGCGCCCAGGAACCTCCCTGTTAGAGCTGGCCTCGCCGAACCTGGGAGCAACTTAACAGTGCCCTCAGGGACCTCCTGAGAAATGAGAGAGGTCTGATGGTGAGTTGGTCAGAGCGTGGTGCGCCTGCGAGGCCTGAAATACATGTTCTGTCGTGACGGAAATAATGGCAGTGCTGTCCGGCGCCGGGGCAGGACGGGATGCCAGGTCGATTACTCCGAGGTGGCGACCTGTCCGTCGAGCCTGCTGACGGGCGCGCTGTGAGACGCCATCATGACTTACCAAGGCCTGACACCACGATCTAAACCAACCAGGCCGGGAGGTACCTTGTGGGTTGCTGGAGTGGGGCATGAGATGAAGCATGTGCCTCCGGACGTGATCGACCATGTGCTGTGTGCTGACGATGCTGATTGGTGTTCACTGCGAGGTGTGCACACTTAGATGGGGCAGAGTGTGGTTCGACAACTAGTAGCTTCTGATGCTGTATGTGTCTGAGTCACTTAGTTTGTCCAAGCAGTTTAATGCATTATTGCATGTGGAATGCCATCCCACAACATTGTGCTGAGAGGACGCGCGTCCACAAACGACAGCGCGCTGGGCACAGCCGATAACAGAAGGGGCTATGCCACATGAAACATCGGATCAGGCGCGCTACTTAAGCAAGGAAGAGCATACTGGACAATATCTCGGTAGGTGTTCTTCATCAGTGCGATCTTCCTCATCCCATTTGCACTCCCCGTGTGTGATCTTCCGCCGGATCGCCACCGGAAGAACGTATCTCGCCGCCGCTCCTTGTCGCTTTGCCAATGGGCCGGGTAACCACTGCTTCCAGAAATCCTTCAGAATGCCCAACAGGAAGATGTGGGCGACGCCAAAGCGTAGAAACGTACAGGGGCTGCACATGTGCAAGGGGAGGGTCAATGATTGAGGTGGCTCTGCCACGAGTGAAGGGGGGAGGGGGGCATGATATCAGGTGTAACAGCAAGCAAAAGAATGTAGGACCAGCGAGGGGGCAGAAGCAAATTTGAAGTAGGAGAGTTTGTGGAACAGTGACCGCCTCCACAATCCCAGCTCCAGGCATTCGGCGCGTGCGCGATTCTGACGGGTAGAGCGGGCAGTGATTCCACTACACGGCGGCCGTGTTGGGGTGTCCACCTGCACAAGTGAAAGGTGCAGTGCAGTGGAAGCTCGGATGGCCGTATCTGGGCATTGGGTGACATCCCTAACAGAAAGACCGCTGCATGGACGCATCAGGTCGGCCGGTGCACCCAGAGGACCGCTGTGGGGAGCACGGAGGGCACAAACGCGTGGCGAGCTGGGACATGATCTCTGCAGATGTCTCAGCTGTGTTTGTGATCTCTGCGCCAGACCACTTCAGAACGCAATCATCGAACCAAGTGCCCTCTGCAGTGACAGTGGTTTCCTAAGTGTACCCCTTGCGAACATTCTGGACGTTGTGTCCATGGTCACGTAACCAGGGGGCATGCGCGGCTTTGCGGGAAAGCCGCCATGTGTTGCGCCGTCTTGTGGTGGGAGCGTGCATCCTCTCGAGTCACAGGGAACCGCTTGAACAATGTTGCCAAAGCACAGCCATCTGCACCCAGCTTAACTGTGGCTTCGCAAAGACAGAGCGGCGTATGGACGACAAGCAAGGCCACTGCCCTCAACTGCGAGATGTCACACCGGACTGTGTTTGCTTCCCTAACTGTGACGCCTCGGAAGGCGCAACGCAGGCAAGCTGCCTTGGCCCCATGGCCAACAGAGTTGGCGATCTTCTCCAAGATGGGTATGTCGCCCTCCGCCCAGCCACACACGGGCCACAGCTTCACCGTCCTCTTGCCCAACTCGGGTTGATCTGGGTCCTTCCAGATCTCCACTCTTATTGGAGCCGTACCATCCCTGCCTGCGGAAACGGGTTGCAGCACATACAACTGGTCTACAGCGCGGAACAGGTGCTGGCCAACACAGTGTGGTACACAATGAGATGTGTAGGACCCAGCAGCGCCGAGGCACAGAGCATTCGTTAGGCAAACAGACAAAGCAGCACAATACCCTGGCCAACAAAGCGTGACACGGTCGGCGGTAGGGGGGACGCAATACCGGGATTGTGTGCGAGGAAGAAGTCTGCCAGCGAAGAGAAGATGCTGTCAAGGCGCGTGGGCTCGGTTGGCCCCTCCACAACGCCGAGCGGAGCCCAGGTATCGTGCTTGGCAGCCATCTCGGGGTGGAGATGTAGTAAACCAGTGTGCGCAGGGTGTAACAGCGCTGTAGCGTACATAAATAAAGAAGGCGTATTGTGAATACGCGTGGCTCCCCGTACTGGACCTAGCATCCAGCACCTGGCAAAGTGCTTATATGCACCCAGGTCCACCCTGCATGTGCCAGCCTACCACAGTCAAGTCAAGTCAAGTCAACTGGACTGCGAAGTCTCCACAAACATGGCGGCTATCTACATGGTCCGCCGCAGACTGGGTTGTAATGATTTACATAACATGCACTCAAAATACTGATAACAGTCCTGCACCTTCTAGTGCTCCAATGACTAGACATGTCTTGCAAGCATGCTCGTCTAGGCATAAGCATGTCAGTCTAGTCACTATTGTACACATGCATGATGGTGTCTGCGGGGCTCACGCAACAGGAGATCCTGGAGCCGCATGCCCGAGATCAGCGCGCCGTGTTGCTTGTTTACGAAGAGCTGACCTCCATCAGCCCCTACACCAATTATCACCGTATCAGAGATGGTCACACGCAGTAGGAGGTAGTAAAGGGGACCGATGGCGGCGGAACCATACGACAGACTGCGGCATGGCGGGAGCACACAAAGGCTCACTAGCACAGCGAACTCGTCGGCGTCCGGGGACGTCTGGGCAAACTTGTTGCGGCACCGCTCATTCAATTCCTTGCCAGCAGGCGAGCCCCAGAAGGACTCTGGGTCCTTAAAAGACTCCTCCCGGTGACGTAACAAGGCAGGCAGCATGTGCGGCTGGCTCACAAGGTCCACAAAGGTACCCTCGTTCCCGAAGAAGAATGCACTGCGTTTGGGGGTGACATGCCCTCCTGGGCCACGTTTGAATCGAGGGTTGCAACAGCCTGGTCGCTGGCAAACATCGTCAGCGTGTGACGCATGACTGTTTGACGGGATGTCCGGGAAGACATGCCAACAAGAGTCGCACACGTGACTCTCGCAGTCATGTCTGTCTTCTGCGGCCAGTGCACATTGGAGCATGTGGTAGGAACGGGGAAATAGATTTTCCGGTGGCAATAGCAAGAAATGCACCATCTGGCAGAGCGAGTCCATAGCTGCATTTGGGATGCGATGCTGTGAAGCCAGCCTGGTCAACCACACCGCCACCTCGCGCAGCTTGACATCATGGTCATCCGTGATGGGTTCTGCAAGGCTGTGGTGGGGTCAAGCCCCGGTATCTCGTCTGGGCACCTTGACAGGCTCGTCATCCTCAGGAGGGGGAAGCATAGGGGGATGCAGAGGGGGGTGGAGGGCCTCGTCGTCTATTGGGTCCTCTTCCCAGTCCTCGTCGTCGCCCTCCTCGGCGTCAAACCACACCTCCTCGTCCTTGTCTTGTAGGGTGCCGGACCCATCATACATGGGGTCGGCTTCAACTGCCAGTACAGCCCGCAGGCACGAGATGCGCCTGCATACAAGATGCGTTGGGGGAGCCTTGTCGGGAGCAAGTCCTGTGGCAGAGGACTCGTCAGCAGCCTGCACTTGCGAGGACGCTCAACTCGGACCCCGTGCGGATTGGCCGCAGCAACATACCGGAGCTTGTGGGTGCTCGGGGTCCTCGACTGGAAAGAGGTCCCCGACAAGGGGCCAATCCGGGACGGGGTGCAGAACATGCTGCGCAGGTGATGGGAGGCGGAGGGGCTCGTCGGCACCTCCACTGCCCGCGGGCTGATCGACGTCCATGTTGCCACTGGCACCAGCGTCGTTTGCCACTGGCAAGCCATCAAAGTCGGCCGCATTGACTTGCCGCACTGGCTTTGCAATCGGCTGCTGGTGTGCGTCTCCGCCCGCGAACATACGCTGGCGACATGCTCGAGGTAAGAAATGCGCCTCCAACCTGGTGACATCACGGAGAGGACTCGTACAATAGTTACATACGTAATGTTTTGGTTTGGAGCCGCTCTTAGGAACAATAGACACGTTAGACAGATCACACAACTCGCCGATCTCACGGGCCGATCGACGGCGCTTTGGGGCGCCTCCGCTCGACATTTAATCCCCGCTGCCGGAAAATGCACAGATACACTGAAGAATTTTATTCGATGCGCTATTCAGCGGGCTCCGCGGATTCAGAGGTCTCCCGTATTGCCCGACTCACTTGCCGACATGCGCCTGTAGACACATACTCAACATCGCGCGGCCATTCCGTGTAGGAAAAAAATCTGAGTGGGCCCATCGGTTCCGACTTCAACAAGTAAGCTGGCTGCCTAAGAATACTCATACATCAACGCTTATCTGATTTCTGAACAGCAGGACTTACTATACGTTACCGCCGCGGCCACAGCACCACATCAACGCAAGATGCAGGATCCCACGAAAGACACCACGATCACGCTGAGGTACGATCGCCTAGCGACTGAGATTATATGTTTACAAGTGATGTAGAGCAGTCACGAGCTCCAAGTTCAGCGTCTGTCGTGAATCACCGCTGCGTAACTCTACGGCTGCGTGCATTGACGCCCCAGTCGTCCATGCTACGGAGCTGGCTCAGCAACACCGTTCCAGTGGAGTTCTGCTCTTAAAAGTGAGCCGCTGGTTCGGAGCATGAAAGCCACCCTCTTCAGTGCATGTGGTGCGGTGCAGCCATACTGCCTGCAGTCGGTCCGACTGGTCAGTGAGGCCAATCCCGATGTTTGTCTAGACGTTGGCTTTAACGAATTTGCTCAGGTAATGAACGTTACTCGCAACTCGGCGGAGCCAATCAAGGCCGGTTTGCACCCACCTTTTACGTGCACGCTGCTAGAGCCCGAGCCACCAGCTCCTCAGCCCGCTTCGACTGCGGGTGCATCCGTAGTGGCGATGGACACAGATTATGTCAGCATTAACTACTGTCGCCGTCCCGCTCTGCGACTGGAGTCGCCGTGGGTGATGTGGCGGGATCGGTGCCTTATGTCCACAGACAAGATTCAGAGCACGTTGAAGGACATCCCGACGGCGTTGAAGGAGACCCTAGCGGCCTGTCAAGACGCCAAAACTCTGACTGACTGCTATAACAAGTTTGTCCATGGGATGCCGGGAGAGTATCTCATTCTGGCAACCGTTGAAGCTTGCGACTTCTTAGGCGCAACGGTACGATGCGTCTCTTCCCGGACTCGTTACGGGCCGGACAACAGTAACCTGAATGCTATATATTCTTCCGGTGCATCTGACAGCATACACTGTCCGTCAATGCTATGTCGCGGTGCACTTGGTCATCCAATACGCGAATACCGCCGTCCCGATTGTACTTGAGAGGCGTGTAGCGCTACAGATCCCTGAGCTGCTTTGGTGTTGATCAGAGAAGTGCAGACCAGTACGTGCAGCTTTGGCCAAAGCTGCAGTGTCGGAGCGGTTGTCATGCCATGGGCGGGTGTTACGCGAGTTTGGGCAAGCGAAACACATGTACGGGCCCGTAGGCCCATCCCATTGCAATCGGTGGTACACTTTAGCAACGTGGCATGCAATGTCCGTAATAGGTGCTCTGTTACGAAAGCGTGCACATGCGGATGTATGGAGCATCGTGGTGACAAGTGCATGGAGTCCGAAAAGGCCTTTTCGGACACTCGTCCCGACGAGGGCACTTAGCTCAATACGCGGCTGGGTGGGGCACCGTCGAGCATCGTGGCGACAAGTGCATGGATTCCGAAAAGGCCTTTTCGGACACTCGTCCTGACGAGGGCACTTAGCTCAATTCGGCACACATCTCGCATGATCGATTGGCACCGCCAAGTATAGCTTGCATGCCGTACTTCAGTCAGCCCACCGGTGTTGTGCAGGTTCTCGAGTCATTCTTTGCGGAGCAATCCGTGTCCGCTGCCAATCGAACGGCCGTTGAGGAGGGTGTCACCTTGTGCAAAAACCTAGGCAACGCATGACGGGCTATGATGCAAGAAGCTCTAAGTGAGGACATTACGTGCGTGCATGCTGCTCACGTGCCTTCTACCCAGAGGTCGACTTCCACCGCACACAGTTACACTGGGTTTGCTGCAGATACAACCAGTTGCGCAATGGTCTGTCTAATCGCAATAACCGACGACAGAAGGAATTTGGCAAGGCCACGAAGAAAGAGATACCACCTACCTCGCAATATGTTGTCAATCTGAAAGCTTTCACTACAAATCTGGTATGCCGCCCACACCGTCACCTGGACTTGGCAAATACCAAATCATTCGTGTTAAGCGTACGTGTGGACGTGTCAGTGTTGCTGTGACTCTCAGGAACAGCATCAACAGGCAGGTACGGAGCACCGTCTTCCATGGGCATGTGATGCAGGTTGACCATCACATGTCAGCGATTGGCAGTCTCCGTTCCTGCAGGTGCGAAACCCAGCTGACCCCAAGACACCTGCACGGACATGCGAAGACTGGGCAATGCGTGGTGTCTATGCGGTTCCGGCCAAATGGGGGAACAGCACCGGGAGGGGTACGGAGAAGCGCAAGCCACCCACTAAGGTGGTGAAGGCACCAGCCCGTGTTAACTCAGAGGCTGCTGAAGATGTTGCAGAGTCGCCAGCGAAAGCAGCCAACCCGCCTGAGGACGACGGGGTGCAGGAACCGATGTCGTTGTCATCAGCCCCTCTGCAAGCCTGCTTACCTTACCATGCAAACCCAACGATGCGCCCTGATTGCACACAAGCAATTGTGTTGACTGATCGCTGGCATGATACCAAGGCAACTTGCCAGCCAATAACTCGTTGCAATGCGTAGAGAGGTGCCGCGCGCCGGAGGCTGGATGTTGATCAGAGCAAGCCCAAGCCCAACAGTCAGTCAGGCGTCACGATCTCGCCTGTACCAAGCTCTACTGTCTAAGCTTGTGCGAGCACTCGATCATCAGGACACGGGGCTTCTTTGACCATCGATTTCAACCCGCCCGCTAAGGTACGACTTGACTGACTTTTCATTGCCGTTGTCATTGCTGTGCAAACCAGGCAGCGTGGTGCATACTTACCTTGCTTATCGGCACAACCAGCACAATATCTCCGACATTGTCCGTCTTGACAGAGTCAGGTGTGGTGCAGCGCACGGTCGAGCGTGGCAAGGACCTTCAAGAGCGGGTGAACATGCTAAAAGGATTGCTGAAAGACCAAACTCCAACAAGTGTAGGCGCCAGTGCGCCAATGTGGGACCTGCTGGCAACTGCTGAGGTAAGATCCACCTCGCTACCAACATGAACTGCGCAAGTTTGTGTTGATGAGCGTTCATGGGCGACGTTGACAGGCTGGAGCCCATGGTATATGCTGTTTCACATGAGATGCCTGCCACGACAAGCCAGTTCCAGCCACCTCAAGAACACCTTGCAGGCAGAGTTGGCTGCACTGCAGAAGCAGATCGACGCAGCGTTGGAGGACGCTATGCCTTAGATCCCACGGGATCGGCATGGCTGGTGGCCATGGTAGCAGCAGGATGGATGAGCTGCCAGAGTGGAGTGTGGATATGCATAGAGGAGCATGCGGGGACGTAGGGAGCTGGTGTGTCCGAGTGACACGAGCGCTGTTGCCGGGAAGCCCTGCATATAGTGCGCCAGCAATGTGGTGTTGTGATCGGACGAGGACGTCCTCGGTGACGCGGGTGGGGGACTCTGGTCCGAGGAGGACGTCCTCCTACGGACGCCACCGGGATGTCATCCTGGTGGCAGGCGGACCTGCTTTTCCGACGAGGACGCCATGATGACGCTTAGGTTACCCATATTTTATACAAGGTGCACCATCATGACGCCGGCGGCTCGCCATAGTGACGCCATCATGTAACATGTAATCTTATTGTTGACGTCTCTTCGACGACATCCGCTTGTCATCCGAGCATCATCCAGCCGTCCGCACCACATCGTCGGGTCCTCGCAGCATCCGCTTGGCGTCATCAACGTGTCCTCTTCCTATCCTTATACCGTACTCGTTGAACTGAGTGCGCCACGCCTTTGTCCCAATGACGTCCCTCCGCCGTCATCCGACCGTCACCTTCGTGCCATCCACACATCCTTCGTGTACGTCCTCCTTGGACTGGCAGCATCATGATAGTGATAGGCTGCATCTGCCTCGTGCTCCGTGACGTCCATGAGGCCGAATCCGCCGTGGCGTAGCGGTAGGCGGAGTTGCTCCTCGGCGACGGTGGGCATCTGCGGGTGGTTCATGATCTCCCGCGCCGCCGCCATTACCCTGTCTTGCAGCTGCCGCACCACGTCTTTGACCGAGTCCAACACGACAACACGGACTAGGTGGGTGAGGGCAAGATGCACAGAGCCGCGGAGCAGCAGGAACATGTCCTCGGCAGGCAGGGGGAGAGAGAGGAGGCGATCAATCTTCGCACATGCGGTTGTCGCGCGGCGGTTGCAGTAGTCCTTGACGTAGGGGGTGTAACCGATGGGCGTGCCTGCGCAGGTGACGCCGTGTGGGCGCAACGGCACGCCTGTGGCGTCGGCCACGCCCTGGGCCGCGTTGCGATCGACGATGGATGTGGCTGCACTCTTCTCGCGGCCGATGCGGAGGCCGATCGGGTGGGCGTGTTCCTCCCGGGTGGTGAAGGCCTTGATGATGGATTTGCCGGTGCCGCGGATGCTGCAGTCATCAGCATTGGCAAGGAGGGCTGGGTCGGCAGGATCTGCGGTGGCTTGGGCGGCTTCGAGAGCCGGCTGCAGAATCAGTGAGAAGAGGAGGCTGGCAAGGGGGTCGCCCTGTTTCACACCTCTGGTCGATGTGATCAGGGCTGTGCCTGGTGGGGCGCCTATGACGTGGTGCTGGGTTGGTGCTGTGTTGGCCCATATGGCGTATGGGAGGAGCTGTTGGGCGCGCTGGTGGACTGCGTCGAGCATGGACTGGGTGTGGATGGAGTTGTATGCGTTCTTGAAGTCCACTGACAGGATGACGGTGCCGAGATTCCCAACGGCGGCAGACGAGTGCGCATGGCCCATGGTCCGAGCGCCGCCAGAGATACCGACACCAACCTGCAGTGGGGCAAGGCTGGGGCCCACTTCGCTGCATGCTCTGAGTGCATAGAAGCTGGCGATGCGGACCCAGACTTCTTGGAAGGCGATGGGGCGGATGCTGCCGTCTGGCTTGCTGATGGGGACGAGTCTGGTGCTGAGGAGGGCTGTCACCTGCGGGAACTGGCCGCGGGTGACCTGGTTGATGAGGTGGAGGATGGCGTTTCTGGCCTCGGTGCTGGCGGATGCGGCGGATCTGACGTGTTCGTACGTCCAGCCGCTCAAGCCGGGTGCAGAGGAGTTGGGAAGGTTGCCGAGGACACGTTGTAGGTCGTCCACAGTGATGTGTGGTGCGGCTTTGTCGATGGGAGGTGGCTGGGCTGGTTCTCCTGGGAAGTAGAGGTCTTGGAGATTGGCGAGGTCTTCTGGTGTGGGCTGCTGGACGATGGAGTCGGGGGCGAGGCATCCGGCTGCTCGGGAGAGGCTGTGCATGGTCAGCTTTGTGTGGATGTGGGCTGCTGTGCGCTGGACGGATGTCAGCTTGGCTGGGTTGGTGCGGGGTTTCTTGCGGCGTTCTTCGTATTGGATAAGATCCCTGCCTTCGCTGTGGGCGAGGATCCGTGCTGCTATGCGGCGTTTGAGTCCGTTGTGGCTGTCGTCGGTCAGGATCTGGGCTGGGTACCACTGCATGGCTGTGGCTGCGGCGTGGTTTGGGGCATCGGTGATGGCTGTGACGAGCTTGGCCAGCCCTTCCCCGAAGGCGTGTGCGGAGCCTTTTGGGATGGTCTGTCTTGGTCTGGATCGGTCATCGTTGTCAATGTTGGGGGTGTCAATGTGGTGGATGGGGTCGCTGGTCTGCTGGGGGGGGGGAGGGGGGGAGGGGGGGAGGGGTTTGCTGGGGTGGAGGCGCATGGGATGTGCTTGCGTGGGGCTGTTGGGCTTGCTGGTGGGGTGGTTTTTGGATGGGCTTGGCTCTGGCATTCACTGCCTGCCGGTGTCTGCTTGATTCTTTGGTGGAGGTCTTGTGGGTGCACGCTGCGCTGCCTGCGCCTGCTATTTTGTGTGAGCGGATGGGGTAGCTGAGGACTTTCTGGCACTGCGGGCATTGTACAGAGTCGATTGCTGCTAGTTGGTCGGGCTGCCGTTGGGCTGTCGGGTGATCTTGGTTGATATGCTGGCGGAGCGAATTGGAGTCCTGGCGAGCACATTTGCAAGCTGGATGCGGACATCGTAGTCCGGTGGGTGGTGTTGGTCGGGTCATCTGGTGTTGGGGGGGATGCTGTGAGGTGGATGTGGCGAGTTGCTGGCACGGTGGTGGTTGCTGGGAGGGACGCCGTTGGGCTGGGGTTGTCAAATCTGTCTGCGGGGACAGTCAATACAAGCTACTGACCACTCTGTTCCTTTTGTGGGTCTTTGTGCATGTTTTCCTTGGTGGATTACGTGGAATGTAATCGCACTTATGGTGGGAGTGGCGACGGTGGACCGAAGGACTCTGGCCTTCGGTGTCTACAGGGGTCTGCAGCACTGCTGCGGACTGGGAGGTGTGCAGAGATTGGATGTTTTTAGGCTGAAGCGAGCAGCAGCTCGCCACGCAGAGTGGGTGTTCGCTGCTAGTGCTTCGCAGCTTTTAGCTAAGATCCCGCCCGCCCGGGCCCATGCTGTTGTGCAGGTGTAGATGATCCAGAGGATTCCAAGTCTCCGCGAGGTTTCTCCGCGTGTGGGTGGCTGGAGCGTTCTTCCTGTGACCCCCCCCATCGGATCGGGCCCAGGACCTCTCTCTCTCAGCGGTTCTAGGCAGTAGTGGAGCTCCTCAAGGGGTGGAGCCTCTGGGCTCCACGTGCCTCCGGGCACCGGTGTTTGCTCAACACCGCCGTCGTATGACCATAACGGCACTTTCCTAAGGTCCTACTTGCCGTGCTGCGGGGTACAGCTTGGCGTGACTACGTGCGTCGTTACGCGCACGAAACAGCAGTCAGCTGTTGATACCATACTCATCATCATCTACGTGGGCCTGATTGGCGCGCGGACGGCCGGCCCGGTTGGTCAGGTCGGTCGCGAAATCATCTATTCCAGAGAAGTTGCATGGCTGCTTCCCACTATAATGATGCTGCCAGCCCGAGGAGGACGTACTCGAAGGATGTGCGGATGGCACGAAAGTGACGGTCGGATGACGGCGGAGGTACGTCATCGGGATAGTGGCATGGCGTACTCAAACTAACGAGTACGGTATCATGACAGGATGAGGACACGTAGATGATGCCAGGCGGATGCTCCGATGACCCGACAATGTTATGCGGACGGCTGGATGACGCTCGGATGACAGGAGGATGTCGTCGAAGTGACGTCAATGATAAGATTACATGTTACATGATGACGTCACTATGGCGAGGCACAGGCGTCATGATGGCATGGTGGGTATAAAATATGGGTCACTTAAGCGTCATCATGGCGTCCTCGTCGGAGACGCAGGTACGCCTGCCACCAAGATCACATCCCGATGGCGTCTGTAGGAGGACGTCCTCCTCGGACTCGAGTCTCCCACCCGCGTCACCGAGGACGTCCTCCTCGGATCGCAAAACCGCACTGCTGGCGCCTTCTGCAGGGCTCCCTGGCAACAGCGCTCGTGTCACTGAGACACACCAGCTCACTACATCTCACCTCCCTACATCCCCGTATGCTCCTCTATGCATGTCCAGACTCCATTCTGGCAGGCAGTTCATCCCGTTGCTACCATGGCCGCCAGCCATGCCGATCCTGTGCGATCTAAGGCATGGCGTCCTCCAACGCTGCGTCGATCTGCTTCTGCAGTGCAGCCAACTCTGCCTGCAAGGTTTTGTTTTTCAGGTGGGTGGAATTGGCTGGTCGTGGCAAGGATTCCATGTGAAACAGCATATACTATGGGCTCCACCCTATCAACGTCGCCCATGAACGCTCATCAACACAAACTCGCGCAGTTCATGCATCTAGCAAGGTGGATCTTACCTCAGCAGTTGCTAGCAGGTCCCACATCGGCGCAGTGGCGCCTACAGCTGTTGGAGTTTGGTCTTTCAGCAATCCTTTTAGCATGTTAACCCGCTCTTGAAGGTCTTTGCCACGCTCGACCGTGCGCTGCACCACACCTGACTCTGTCAGGAGAGAAGATGTTGGAGATATTGTGCTGGTTGTGCCGATAAGCAAGGCAAATTTTTGAGCCACGCTGCCTGGTTTGCACAGCACTGACAAAATCAATGAAAAGTCAGTCAAGTCTTACCTGAGCGGGTGGGTTGAAATCGGTGGTCAAAGAAGCCCCGTGTCCTGATGATCGAGTACTTTCATGAGCCTGGACATTAGAGCTTGGTACAGGCGAGCTCATGGCGCCTGGCTGACTGTTGGGCTTGGGCTCGCTCTGATCAACATCCAGCCTCCGGCGCGCGGCACCTCTCTACACAGTGCAACGAGTTATTGGCTGGCAGTTGCCTTGGTATCATGCCAGCGAACAGTCAACACAATTGCTTGTGTGCAATCAGGGCGCATGGTTGGGTTAGCATGGTAAGGTAAGCAGGCTTGCAGAGGAGCTGATGACATGCCTGCACCCCGTCGTCCTCAGTCGGGTCGGCTGCCTTCGCCGGCGACTCTGCAACATCTTCAGCGGCCTCTGAGTTAACACGGACTGGTGCCTTCACCACCTTAGTGGGTGGCTTGCGCTTCTCCGTACCCCTCCTGGCGCTGTTCCCCCATTTGGCCGGAACCGCATAGACACCACGCATTGCCCAGTCTTCGCATGTCCGTGCAGGTGCCTTGGGGTCAGCTGGGTTTCGCACCTGCAGGAACGGAGACTGTCAATCGCTGACATGCGATGGTCAAATGCATCACATGCCCCTGGATGACAGTGCCCTGTACCTGCATGTCGATGCTGTTCCTGACAGTCACAGCAACACTGACACATCCACACGTACGCTTAACACGAATGAGTTGGTATTTGCCAAGTCTAGGTGACGGTGCGGGCGGCATACCAGATTTGTAGTGAAAGCTTTCAGATTGACAGCATATTGCGAGGTATGTGGTATCTCTTTCTTCGTGGCCTTGCCAAATTCTTTCTCTCGTCGGTTATTGCGATTAGACAGACCAGTGCGCAGCTGGTCGTATCTGCATCAAACCCAGTGTAACTGTGTGAGGTGGCAGTCGACCTGGGGGAAGAAGGCAGGTGAGCAGCATGCACACACGTAATGTTCTCCTTTAGAGCTTCTTGCATCATAGCCCGCCACGCGCTGCCTAGGTTCTTGCACAAGGTGACACCCTCCTCAACGGCCGTTCGATTGGCAGCGGACATGGAATGCTCCGCAAAGAATGACTCGAGGTCCTGCACAACACCGGTGGGCTGACTGAAGTACGGCATGCCACCTGTACTTGGCGGTGCCAATCGATCATGCGAGATGTGGGCCGAATTGAGCTAAGTGCCCTCGACGGGACGAGTGTCCGAATAGGCCTATTCGGACTCCATGCACTTGTCGCCACAATGCTCGACGCGGCCCCACCCAGCCGCGTATTGAGCTAAGCGCCCTCGTCGGACCGTGTGTCCGAATAGGCCTATTCGGACTCCATGCACTTGTCGCCACAATGCTCGACGCGGCCCTACCCAGTCGCGTATTGAGCTAAGTGCCGTCGTCGGACCGAGTGTCCGAATAGGCCTATTCGGACTCCATGCACTCGTCGCCACAATGCTCGACGCGGCCCTACCCAGTCGCGTATTGAGCTAAGTGCCGTCGTCGGACCGAGTGTCCGAATAGGCCTATTCGGACTCCATGCACTCGTCGCCACAATGCTCGATGCGGCCCAACCCAGCCGCGTATTGTGCTAAGTGCCGTCGTCGGACCGAGTGTCCGAATAGGCCTATTCGGACTCCATGCACTCGTCGCCACAATGCTCGACGCGGCCCTACCCAGTCGCGTATTGAGCTAAGTGTCCTCGTCGGACCGAGTGTCCGAATACGCCTATTCGGACTCCATGCACTTGTCGCCACAATGCTCGACGCGGCCCTACCCAGTCGCGTATTGAGCTAAGTGCCGTCGTCGGACCGAGTGTCCGAATAGGCCTATTCGGACTCCATGCACTTGTCGCCACAATGCTCGACGCGGCCCTACCCAGTCGCGTATTGAGCTAAGTGCCGTCGTCGGACCGAGTGTCCGAATAGGCCTATTCGGACTCCATGCACTCGTCGCCACAATGCTCGATGCGGCCCAACCCAGTCGCGTATTGTGCTAAGTGCCGTCGTCGGACCGAGTGTCCGAATAGGCCTATTCGGACTCCATGCACTCGTCGCCACAATGCTCGACGCGGCGCTACCCAGCCGCGTATTGAGCTAAGTGCCGTCGTCGGACCGAGTGTCCGAATAGGCCTATTCGGACTCCATGCACTCGTCGCCACAATGCTCCATACATCCGCACGCACAAGCTGTCGTAACATATCACCTATGACCGATATTGCATGCCATGCTGCTAACGTGTACCACCGATTGCAATGGGATGGGCCTACGGGCCTGTACACGTTTTTCGCCTGGCCAAACTCGCGTAACAACCGCCCATGGCATGACAACCGCTCTGACACTGCAGCTTTGGCCAAAGCTGCACGTAACGATCGGTACTTCTCTGATTAACACCAAATTGACTCAGGGATCTGGAACGCTACACGCCTCTCGAGTTTAATCGGGACGGCGGTATTCGCGTCGTTGATGACCAAGTGCACCGCGACATAGCATGGACGGACAGTGTAAGCTGTCAGATGAACCGCTAGAATATATAGCAATTAGGTTACTGTTGTCTGGCCCGTAACGAGACAGGGAAGATACGCATCGTACCGTTGCGCCTAAAAACTCGCAAGCTTCAACGGTTGCCAGGATTAGGTATTCTCCCGGCTTCCTGTGGACAAACTTTTCAAAGCATTCAGTCAGAGTCTTGGCGTCTTGACAGGCCGCTAGGGTGTCCTTCAACGCCGTCGGGATGTCCTTCAACGTGCTCTGGATCCTGTCTGTAGACATCAGCACCGATCCCGCCACATCACCCACGGCGACTCCAGTCGCAGAGCGGGACGGCGATTATGGTTAACGCTGACATAATCTGTGTCCATCGACACTACGGATGCACCCGCAGTCGAAGCGGGCTGATGAGCTGGTGGCTCGGGCTCTAGCAGCGTGCATGCAAAAGGCGGGTGCAAACCGTCCTTGATCGGCTCCGCCGAAGTGCGAATAAGGTTCATTACCTGAGCAAAATCGTTGAAGCCAACATCTAGATAAGCGTCGGGATTGGCCTCGCTGACCAGTCGCACCGACTGCATACAGTATGGCTGCACTGCACCACACGCACTAAAGAGGGTGGCTTTTCATGCTCCGGGCCAGCGGCTCGCTTTTGAGAGCAGCAGTCCACTGGAACGGTGTGGCTGAGCCAGCTCTGCAGCAGGGACGACTGGGGCGTCAATGCACGCAGCCGTGGAGTTGTTACGCAGCGGTGATTCACGACACACGCTGAACATAAAGCTCGTGACTGCTCTCCATCACTTGTAAACATATTATATCAGCCGCTATGCGATCGTACCTCAGCGTGATCGTGGTGTCTTTCGTGGGATCCTGCATCTTGCGTTGCTGTTGTGCTGTGGCCGCGGCGGTGACGTATAGTAAGTCCTGCTGTTCAGAAAGCACATAAGCGTTGATGAAGTATTCTCAGGCAGGCAGCCAGCTGATTTGTTGAAGTCGGAACCGATGGGCCCACTCGGATTTTTTCCTACACAGAATGGCCCCGCGATGTCGATTATGTGTCTACAGGCGCAGTTCGGCAAGTAAGTCGGGCAGTACGAGAGACCACTGAGTCCGCGGAGCCCGCTGAATCACGCATCGTATAAAACCTTTCAGTGTATCCGTACGTTTCTCGGGAGCGGTGACTAAATGTCCAGCGGAGGCGCCCCGAAGCGCCGTCGTTCGGCCCGTGAGATTGGCGAATTGTGTGATCTGTTCAACGTGTCTATTGTTCCTAAGAGCGGCTGTAAACCAAAACATTACGTATGTAATTATTGTACCACTTCTCTCCGTGATGTCACCAAGTTGGAGGCGCATTTCGTGCCTCGAGCATGTCGCCAGCGTATGTTCGCGGCCGTAGACGCGCACAAGCAACCGATTGCAAAGCCAGTGCGGCAAGACAATGCGGTCGATTTTGATGGCTTGCCAGTGGCAAACGACGCTGGTGCCAGTGGCAATATGGATGTTGATCAGCCCGCGGGCAGTGGAGGTGCCGACGTGCGCCTCTGCCTCCCATCGCCTTCGCATCATGTTCCGCACCCCGTCCCGGATTGGCCCCTTATCGGGGACATCTTTCCAGTCGGGGACCCCGAGCACCCACAAGCTCCGGTACGTTGCTGTGGTCAATCCGCATGGGGTCAGAGTTGAGCGTCCTCGCAAGTGCAGGCTCCTGACGAGTCCTCTGCCACGTGACTTGCTCCGGCAAGGCTGCCCGACCGAATCTTGTATGCAGGCGCATCTCATGCCTGCGGCTGTACCCGCAGTTGAAGCCGACCCCATCTATGATGGGTTCGACCCCCTACAGGACAATTACGAGGAGGTGTGGTTTGACGCCGAGGAGGGCGATGACGAGGACTGGGAAGAGGACCCAGTAGACGACGAGGCCCTCCACCCCCCTCTGCATCCCCCTATGCTTCACCCTCCAGAGGATGACGAGCCTGTCAAGGTGCCCAGACGAGATACCGGGGCTTATCTCCACTACAGCCTCGCAGAACCCATCACGGATGACCATGATGTCAAGGTGCGCGAGGTGGCGGTGTGGTTGACCAGGCTGGCTTCACAGCATCGCATCCCAAATGCAGCTATGGACTCGCTCTGCCAGATGGTGCATTTTCTTGCTATTGCCACCGGAAAATCTATTTCCCCGTTCCTACCACATGCTCCAATGTGCACTGGCCGCAGAAGACAGCCATGACTGCGAGAGTCACGTGTGCGACTCTTGTTGGCATGTCTTCCCGGACATCCGTCAGACAGTCATGGCGCACACGCTGACGATGTTTGCCAGCGACCAGGCTGTTGCAACCCTCGATTCAAGCGTGGCCCGGGAGGGCATGTCACTCCTAAACGCAGTGCATTCTTCTTCGGGAACGAGGGTACCTTTGTGGACCTTGTGCGGCAGCCGCACATGCTGCCTGCGATGTTACGTCACCGGGAGGAATCTTTTAAGGACCCAGAGTCTTCTGGGGCTCGCCTGCTGGCAAGGAGATGAATGAGCGGTGCCGTAACAAGTTTGACCAGACGTCCCCGGACGCCGATGAGTTCGCTGTGCTAGTGAGCCTAGGTGTGCTCCCGCCATGCCGCACAGTCTGTCGTATGGTTGCGCCGCCATCGGGTCCCCTTTATTACCTCCTAGTGCGTGTGACCATCTCTTGATACGGTGATGCGTTGGTGTAGGGGCTGATGGAGTCAGCTGTTCGTAAACAAGCAACACGGCGCAGCTGATCTGGGGCTGCGGCTCCAGGATCTCCACCCCGAGATGACCGCCAAGCACGATACCTGGGCTCCACTCGGCGTTGTGGAGGGCCAACCGAGCCCACGAGCCTTGACAGCATCTTCTCTTCGCTGGCAGACTTCTTC